>JALMQS010000118.1:5467279-5507912 GCA_024734495.1 Forficula auricularia | reverse complement strand
TGTGTATTTATTTGCATCAAGCAGAGGACAACCTCTTTGTTTCTCTTTGTGAAAATTGTTTATTAAATCAATTTATACGGAAAATACAGTCATAAATATGAAAAATATCAATTATATACGATAAAATGTATTTACTTACTAAAAAAAAATTTATTATAGTAAAAAAAATTAATAAAATTCTTATGATGGTCCATTTTTGATACAATAATACCAAAATTGTTTTGTTTTTTTTTAGATGTAAGATCAATTTGATTGAATACTATCTTAGCGCCTCAATCGATTTCTAAGTGATTTTTATTTATTTAATTTTTTATAGACACACATATAAGCTCTCTTTAACCCCAAAATTTTCATTTTTATCCCTCCACTTTTGGAAATTTACCCGGTTCACTGACCCCTGGATTAGAGGTTCCTTTTATATTGACTTTTCTTAGACTGATTTCAATAAGACAGCAGATCGCTCGCTTCAGCTTTAAGCATGAAAATTAGTATTAATATGGGAAAAATAAATAGACTTGAAAGAATATTTTTCTCTCTTTGTCTTTCTTACTGCAATCAAATGGAGAATTTTATAATTCCTAATTTACTCGGTTCAAAACAAATCTCATTTCAATAGGCTGTGTTCATAAATATGTAAATTTTAATATTAATCGAGAGTTTAATTAAAAAAATTGAATAGGTATTTTTTGTTTTGAAAAATATAAAAGTAATTGTCGAACTAGAATCAATGAAGTGACGTCAAAGGTCTGCATAGACAATAACTTTCTCCCATTGCAATTGATCACGAGATCTTTTAAATTAATTTAAAAAAATTTTCCTACTTCGGAATACATATTAAAAAACTAAAAGTTAAAATTTTTCGCCATTGAGAAACAAAATCCATTTCATTCAACATTTTTACACGGTACCCTCGAGAGACAGGCGAATTGTGTTTAAAAATGACTGAAACTTGGAGAAAAATCATTTTCAACAATGATTGTCTCTGTGTGAGCCTGGATCTCGATACCCAAGTTAACTCCAGAATGAAAAGTTATAAAAAGTTCGTTCTGGTGCCAACATGTTTGTATTTTCAATTCGAAGAACTGATTAGATTTTGGACTTTGTAGCTTTAGAACTTTCAGTTTTAAAATGCAGAAACTATCATTTTTTGTCAAGATAATCTAAATAAAAAATAATTCTCTAATAGTTTATTATATTTAAGTTAATTACTTTAACTGGCGAACGTACAGAGTTTTGAAAAACGTTATACTTTTTTCTTCAATTGTTCATTTGAAAATTTTCCCAGTACATTTTCAATGGGAGTAAATTATCTAAGCTGACCTTTAACGTCATGCCATTGATTTTGATTTACGCTATAACTCTTGTTTTTCGAAACAAAAATTCAATATTTTTAATTAAACTCTTTTTAGTATTAAAATTTTAATCCACATACCCTATTGATCAATATGTTATCTCAACTATACCTATATCTATAGCAAATTTCTAATTTGGATATGTTCATGGTTGGGGTGTGACGTATGAGCAATATGCGTTTCATTTTTATATAATAGTAGGAATATTAGGCATATATATATCTATATAAAATGTACATAAATATAATTTTTTAAAAAGTATATAAGTTCTTAAAAATTTTAAACTAATATAATACTCTAATAATATTTATTGTTTAAAATGTTTAGGAGGTAATTCAATTATGGCTTTTATATATATATCTATATCTATATAGATATATATATAAATATTTGTTACGCTAGTTTTTTATAGAAAAATGTTTATTCTTTATGAATTGATTATGAGAACGGCCATGTGTCAGTGCTAAATGTGAAATGGTGAATGTGATCTCAACTGTAAATTTGTATGATTTTCTCAGTGAGCCAGGCTGGTTCAGCCCTTCAGTGCCTGTATCCATTGAGTAGAGTCGGACTCGCAAAGAACTCAAATCTTATAGACTTATATTATAATAATATCTTCTATGATTATTAATTATTTCCCTTATTTTTCATTTTTCATTTTGGTATTGTAATTATATTTATATCCTAAAAATGTTTATCAATCACGGCTTCAAGCCTTAAAAGTGAGCCCAGATTTTAAAAGATCGATAGTGTAATTTATTATGTTCAAAAGATTTATTTTCTTCCAAATCCTCTATTGAATTGTGATTATTTAATAAGATATATTGTAGATATGTATAACATAATCATACAGACGAAGACCTCTTGAAAGGATTTTCAAATATTACTTTATTTGATTGTTTTTTTACTAATGATATTAATTAATTAATAATTAAGTTCTGACAAAATAAAAACTCAATTTGTTTCAATATAATCATTTATACATACGAGATAGATATTATGTTCCTAAAAAAAACATTGAAGAAAAAAACATTTTCTTGTTGAGTAAACTTTATAATTTGTTGAACTTGATGATTGCGTGATGTTTCCTTCTAGGAAAGATTCAAGAAGAATTCAAAGCGCGTTCATTACACTGCCAACTAGACATACCATCATACTTTGTTCAATTTTCCCTTAATTAATAAAAGAGATAATTATTCATTTCTAATAACCAATTTCTTTAGGCCATATGCAGTGAGATTGAATGACCAAGTGAAAATAAACGATAATTGATTCTCACTGCTAGAACATAAGCTACAAATCTTATCACGTTCTTTTATTTGTTGCCATCTTAAAGCGCGTTTTGTGATTGATCTGGTAGATTGTGCTTTAAATATGGACGCCAACTTATTGGGGAATCCAAGACTCAATACCCAAATAAAAACTTAGAGGGAGGTTAAAAAACTAAATTCAAGTTAAGGAGGTCCTTTCGCTGCAGTTGAGTCAAAAGAAATATATATCTAATATTTAATAAAATAAGTTAAAATACAAATGAAAAATAATAGAATTAATAAATAAATAGTATGAAAGCCGTAAATGTTTGAAATAAAAACAATTATAAAAAAAATAATTAAATACAAAAGTTAGTTTGATTTATTCAAATCAGCTGATAATAAGTCTTGTATGATTTGGCAATGAGTTGTATTTCTACTGTTTATGTTTACATCCAAACATAGCATTTATGTGATTTTTTAAAGTAAATATCTCAGTAAATTCTTCGGGGAATGATATATTTTATTGAAAAAAAAGAAACCTGCATGTTCCAAAAAGCAAATTTTTAGTTTTTTTTAACTTTATCTATTCAACTAATAGTAGTATAATTCAAGAGAAAGTGTCAAGATCTTAATTTTCCATAAGATTCTGAGAAAACGTTTACATTTTAAAAAATTTGCTCGGTAATGTGTGATTGAAACTTCACCAAAGCATAGATAGAGACTTAAACTATTATAAAAAATTAAGTTTTAGTTATAATCTAATATTTTTTATTTAACATTGTCGGCGAAAGGACCTCCTTAAGCGAAACATATTTTATAGATAGATATATCTGCCTTTAGCCATTAAAATACAGGGATACTTGGTTTCAAATCAATAAAAAATATCTCAGAGACCATAGTGAAAAGAAGAATAAGAAGGGTTTTTATGGGCTGGCTAGGGGTCGAAGGAATCTGTGGATACGGGTCTTAAACAGCTGAAGTTTATAAGTCGCGGAGAAGACGGTGGCTGGGAGCGAGTTCCAGTCTCTGGAGATCCTAGGAATAAAAGAGTTGGCGAAAGCGGTTGTTGAACGTCTCGTTCGTAGAAGGCTCAAAAAAGTATAAATCCTGCTCAAAGAGTTAAGATTTTTACAATAATGAATTTGGTTGCCCAAGACAAGAAGAGCGCCCGCCCATAAGAAAAGTTTTTTTTAATTATATGGATTGGATGAAAGAATGAAAAATGGTTCATAAAGATTTTAACAATCAAGAATAATTATATAGTATATGAATTTTATTTAAATACTTTAATAAAATAAGGATAGTAGAAAAATTATTAAAAAGAAATCACGAGAGATTGTCGTCTACTTCGAGGTGTTATCGATAATGTGTAAAAATCTTAGAAGTTTATTTTATTCAACGACAATCTCTATAGTGATTTCCTCAGAAATTATAAATCTGCTACTATCGACAAATGAAAGTGTTATAGATAAAATTAATATCCGAGTTTACATTGGAAAGATCGTTATAAATAAATAAAATTTATAATTTCAGCAGAAGACACACTCTTTTATTGTCTCCTTCAATTTATAAAAATTCTGCTGCTCTCGGCAAAAAAACTTTCAATTTAATTGGAAAGATCCTTTGTATTTTTGTTAAAATTGGGCTCGGTTATTGCCATTATGATTTTATGAGTTATTGGGCTGGACCCCAGAAAACAGAAAAGTCGGCTCCATCGATTAGTTCAATGGCCAAAACGCGCTTTTTAATTTATGATATTGTTATTAACCGTTAAGACATTTGACAAAAGTCTATGGACTTCCAAATGAAAATTACTTTTTAATAATATGTAAATAAACGAAAAGATTGCTAGCATATTTTTGTCATATTTCATAATTTGTAAGTATCTATCATATTTCATATTTATTATTTATTTGTTTTTTCTTTTATGCTTTGATAAACTTGAAAATGATATTTTCTCGACTTTTTCTAAATTGTTCAATGCTGGCATCTCTTACAAATAACTTGGCCAATTTGACTCATTATATTTAATATAACTGCCGTCTTTTAATAGAATACTAATGAGAGGTCTTCTATTAGTTTCTAGTCTACTTTAAAATTAAATTAGGAACGTGCCTAATAAATTATAAAAAATGAACTGGATCACTATAGTCGGATTTCATTCCGACAGAAGAGGCAAGAATCATTGGAAATGAATGAAACCTTTGGTTTTTTTAATAATATTTATATTTTTGAACACTTATCTTACGATTTTAAACAAAAAATAAAATCAATGTATCAAAAATATCTTGAGAATTTCGACATGGGATTCAGGAATGTTTTCCTTTGTCTACCTCATATGCTAATAAATGTTAAATATTCGATTATCATTGTACTTTAAATTTACAACTATAATTCCTTCATCCAATCTTAATTTTAATACAGCACTGTTATTTCAATTTAATGATATAAAAAGTAGAAGTATAGTATATTGTATGGCATGTGTATAGTGAGAAATATTCCACAAGTGAGAGTTGTGACATGAGCTGAGAGCTTAAGGTAGTTCTTTCACAAATGCAAAAATTCAAGAAGTCTTTGAAACTTGGAATATAAGTCATTAAAAGCATAATACACATACTGTTAAAATTTGAAGACGATTTACCACACCAAACATGAAATAATTGCAATTAAAAATGACATTTTTAACATAGGGTAGATAGAGAAAGGGTGGGGATATGATCATTATTTTATTTTTTTTTTTCATTGAAGGACTCTCACCTTCTTGATGGAAAACTAATATTTGTTAGAATAATATATTCCGAGTAACTTAAAAAAGAAATCGAAATTATTTACCACGAAGTTTTGATAAAAAAAAAAAAAAAAAAACATTTGGGCGATTATTTTTAGTGGAGGGGATATAAGCATAATGGCTTGGAAACGATCCGGCTAGTATGTGTGTATCCATATAGAGATTTTGTAGTGCGAGTGGACAGTCACATTAAAAAAACATAACCTAAAATTTTAGTTCCGTTCATATTTATAGAGTGGTTACGAGGCTAAAACTTTTTGTGTGGATTGTCGCGAAAGAACCTCCTTAAGGTGCATTCACCTGAGTACGAGAATGGATTCAATGTGCGAGCCTTAAAAGTGCAGTGATTCACACGAGTACTCAGGTGAATGTATGTATTATTCTAAGCCGAAGCGAATGCCGTAACCTTGATTTTCAGGTGTTCGTCACTCTACACCCACGCTATACACTATATTTTTTGTAGGGATGGCAAATTATTTTAATATATCGATATATCGAAATTAGCTATAACTTATATATCGCAGCAAATATATCGATATATTTGTATTAATTTGTTAATTAATTAATTTTTTTGGATGTTTTGGTAAAAAACTTCCAAATTAATGATTTTGGAGCCATGATTATTCGTGTATTTGGAACTTACGACTGCGAAAAACAATAAAGATCTGGATACACCGAGCACAGAAACACACAAAAAATGTGCCAGTGTTCCCAGATCGAATCTTGAAAATATATCGATATAATAAAATAATCGATATATCGTTGCCATCTCTAATTTTTTGTAATACCAGCTGAGAAAAAACGATTAGGGAGAGAAAATAAGCCATAGCCTTTTCAGTAAGATATTCTAACGTTGTATCCATTATTTTAGGTACTGATTTTAATATAAATAATTGATAATACCGATAGGTTACATTGATTGAAATTGTTTACAAATATCTATTTCACTGTGAATGTACAAATAAATAATAAACGTGCGAGAAAAGTGTAAAATATAGGTTGTCCCAAAATTCCCGAAAGAAGTAATTTTGATAGAAAACACAGTTTTTTAATTAAAAAATGTAAATTTTTTATTGATTCATAAAGTATACAGTATAGGGTTATGTATGGAATAGGATATCGGGTAAATGGTCTCCACGGCATTGCTGGCGCATACGCACACTCTATGATCTTTTTACATAATGTGGCTGAATTTCGTTGATACAGCGCTCAATTTCCTCCCTTCAAAGCGTGGGTGGTCGAGAGCTTGTTGGCACAAGCCTTAGAGTTCAAAAAAGTCCAACGGCACTAAATCGCATGATTTGGGCCGCCAATTCTGATCACCATAACGGGAAATTACACGACAAGGAAAAGACTCATGCAGTAAATGAATTGTTTCTCGAGCAGTATGCCATGTAGCACCGTCTTGTTGAAAATACATGTAGTCCACAACAATATCTTGGAATTTAGACACAAAAAACTGGAGTATTAGATATAGCAAACACCTTTAACTGTTATTGCCTGACCAGCCGCATTTTCGAATAAGAATGGTCCGATGATGTCTCCAGCCTAAAATCTGCATCAAACAGTAACACGTTGTAGATGCATTTGTTTCTCGACAATCACTCATGGATTTTCTGAGCCCCAATTGCGCCAATTTTGTCGATTAATGAAGCCATATAATAAAAATGAGCCTCACCGCTTAAGATGATTTTGTTCGAAAAATCAACATCAACTTGTTGTTTAATAATAAATTCAACGAATTCTCTTTTCCGATATGCTATTCCATACATAACCATATACTGTATACTTTATAAATCAATAAAAAATTTACAATTTTCAATTAAAAACCTGTGTTTTCTAACAAAATTACTTCTTGCATGAATTTTGGAACACCTTATATATTATCGTCAGTCAGAAATCAGTCGGTTTACTCCCACCAAATCTCTCTCAAAAATCTCCACTTTCGCGATTGGTATTACAAAAAAATATATTCTTTTTTTATTTTTAGGTATGATATGAAAAAATTTTAAAATAGAATTTTTTCACAATACATTAATTCCTTTAATACATATAAAAATATATTTTATGGTGTAGTAATGGAAATTAAACCATTTACTTACGTAGTATCATGTATTGAAAATGATCAAGCGGAGAAATGTGAAAATTTCGTATCTGAAAACAAACTTCGTGAATCCTGCAAAATAGGCGAAAAAAAATAATCAAACGTCTACTTAATATGGCTAAAATTAAGTACTTCTTTAACTGTAAATAAAAAAAATAATTGTATGAAATCTTTTATAGAAGAAAACTTTAGGGCAGCTAAATTATCAATCAAGGAAAATGAGATCTTTTAAATGATATTAGTTTAAAAGCCAAATTAAATGGAAAATTTCTTAATAACTTTTGTGTAGATTCGGCAGAAAATAAGAGCAGCTTTCTGTTGCTATTAATAGTACAAAGCTTGTGAAGAAAAAATAAGCTACAATTTAGTTTAAGATTAAATCTTATATCAGTTATACCTAATTTCAAAAATTATGTGCCTCTAAACAAGCATAAGTATCTGGAGACTGAATTTTTGTAATCTGTAATTTATGTTTACGCTAATTTAGATTCATTATATTTATCTTTTGGCTGATGAATGAAAATATATGTATTTCTATTTTATTATTTTGATTTTTATTAAATCATTTATCAGAGCCATGATAATGTTGTTCCACGGCGCCTGGGTCAAAAGTAGATTTAATACTAAACATTTCATAATTAAGCCACCCATAAAGCCACAAAATTTGTGCCCATAAGCAAAATCATCAAATATTCACTTACCCTTTACCCGGTAGTAGTTATGACCCCCTCCCTTAGAACAACAGGAGCTTATGCTTATTCTTGCTATGTGGTAACTACGCTTCTGCCCATACATCTTTAATCCGACGTCATGTCGCCACTATTATTTATTTACAGTTAGAACATATAAGTTTGAAAAAGTACAACTATATAAATTAAAAACATTTTTTTTAAATGCTTCGAAGGTACTCTTTTAGGTGAAATATATTGTTCCTAATAGATAATGTAGGAAACACAGATTTTTTTCAACATCGTGCCGGACAACTGCGAGTCGGCCCAGCAACCCGAGAGTTCCGTAACTAGTACAAATATAATGATTAATTTTGTTCAGGAAGAATGGTGTAGGTTCGAGATGAAACAAATTTAATAAAATTAAAAATGAAATATTAGGTAGGTTTCACAAAATTTATTATTATTTTTTGAAAACTACCTAGTAATTAAATTTATAATTTTCTCATTAATATATTAAAGAATAATCAACATATTAACGAGAATTGTTTTGATCAAGATATATATCGCGAGACTACTGCTGGTTGAAGCTATTGGAGTCTGCTGAGTCTTAAGTCTGGACCAAGAGGGAATGAAAAAGATATGATCCATTTAGCTATAATCCAACGTCATTTTGCGTTTAGCCCGCATGACACTTGGATGGATCACCAAATGAATTTGAAATATGAGATGTTATATATTCAATCCATTTGATCATGCGGGCTGAACGCAAAATGACGTTGGATTATAGCTAAATGGATCATATCTTTTTCATTCTCTCTTGGTCCAGACTTAAGACTCAGTAGACTCCAATAGCTTTAACCAGCAGTAGTCTCGCGATATATATCTTGTTTAAAAAAGCGCGATCAAAACAATTCTCGTTAATATGTTGATTATTCTTTAATATATTAATGAGAAACTTATAAATTTATTTAACTTAATTATTCCAAGTTAGAAATATATAAGTTAAGATATTATTTTCACTTAATATTTGACAAAAATCACCTGCATTCGATTCGCGATTGAATCAAATATAGGAAACATACGATTACCTAGTAATTTATTTTTAATTTTATTATGACTTAAATTTAAGTGAAGTTAAAGATGTATTTTTAACCGACTTCAAAAAAGGAGGAGGATCTCTATTCGACTGAATTTTTTTTTTTTTTTTGTGTCCATGTTACCTCATATCTCAGCCAATTGTGAACCGATTTTGAAATTTTTTTTTGCATCGGGTTCAGTCTAGCTTCCGATTGGTCCCGTTTTTTTCCATTGGAATTAGACCTTTTTTGTTAGGTTTGTTCAGGCCTAACTTCTTTGTTTATGAACCGATTTCAATTATTCTTTTTTTATTGGAAAGGGGGTATCTTAGGGATGGAGTCATATTAATTTGGTCAAGTTCTGATGATATGATCACTATTAATAACATCACTAAAAAGAGAAAATAAAAATAATTTTTAAGAAAAAAATAAAACTGTCTTCAAAAAATTAAATGCAACAAATAAAATACACTAAAAGGTATAAAATAATTATTATCTTATTTAGTTACAACTAAACGACGAAATATTAACATGAAATTACTTTTTTAAGTCGGTGCCAAATAAACTATACCTATAAGCGAGTGTACCCGCCAAACGTACTAAGTAAGATCCGTAGAGTGCGATTCATAAAATGTATATGTTTGGCACCGACTTCAAAAAGTAAATTCATGTTAATATTTCGTCGTTTAGTTGTAACTAAATAAGATAATAATTATTTTATACCTTTTAGTGTATTTTATTTGTTGCATTTAATTTTTTGAAGTCGGTTTTATTTTTTTCTTAGAAATTATTTTTATGTAAGCTATGAGGAAGCCCGTTGGTCCAAAGGGCTAGAATTTTTATTAATGTACTTATTCTTGGGTAAATATCGAATTAATATTATTTATAATAATATTTGAATGATTATTATTAACCGACTTCATTTCTTGTATACAGGCATTTATGTCTGTGTCTGTACCTATATAAGTATACGGGCTGGGGATAGGGTCAGTGAGTGGAGTGGTTGGAGATGGAGGAGAGGGAGTGTTAAAGTGACGGGGGTCCAGGGGGCGAATCCCCTTGGCTAGCAAGAGGCCCACCGAAGGCCGGCCTTGCAGCTAGTATTATAATAACGTGCAAATTTATTGGAATCGAACCATAGGTACGGGGCCGTGTCGAGTTATTTCCCCGCATGTGTGCAAAACTAAATATTGCGCCTATTCAGATATAATTATAAATTAGAAGTTTTAGCTATTTACTTTTTTATACGGTTTTTTTATTTAAAGGAGGTAATATATGTTTGTAAGTAAACCTATAGATAGATAAGCTTGGCGTAGCTTTATATCGTAGTCGTTCGTCTTAAAGCCGAAAAACGATTTGCAGTGGCTTGATGTGGCCCCCTTCGCACCTATGGCGGCGAGACCTTGAAAAGGTATACAAAGTACGAGTAAACAAAAGCTAGAAGTAAACCACTGTTCCACGGGGAGTCTTTCTGTAATATTGGAATAGTGACTTGTATCGTTATGAAAATATTTGAGCCCGTTGTCGGGAAGAAGGAATGAATGAATTTGTGAAATTTTAATCCAGGTACTTAAAAGTAGTTAATTGAAAAGTTTTTGTTTTGCCGAGAGTAGCAGAGTTGTTGATTCACAAAGAGAAACAAAGAGGTTGTCCTCTGCTTGATGCAAATAAACATACACACATATATATCGAGATGATATATCTGTATATATATTATTTATTTGTTTAATACTTATTAGTTCCTAGCCCTCCAGCAGTGACGAAGGAACACCAAGTTTTCAATATCCATATGATATTGACTCCATGAAAAAACATTTATAATTGAAGAAAGACTGATGATGAAGACCAAGTCTTCGAAACTATAGTCTCAAACAAATAAATAATATATATACAGGTATATCATCTTGATATATATATGTGTGTATGTTTATTTGCATCAAGCAGATGACAACCTCTTTGTTTCTCTTTGTTAAAAGTAGTTGTTGCGCCAAATGGATTTTTTAGGATTTTTTTGAAATTTAGAAAGATTATTATTTAATAAAATTCTTCCAGAACTTAAGTGACTTGATTTAAATTTTTTGTTAAATTGAAATAATTCAAATAGTTATTGAAATTATTGTTTTATTATATTTGTGACAAAAACAACCCTTCAATTTAAGAAAAAATTATTATTTAAATACTTCTGCATCGATTGGTGGCAAAACGAAATTTATGAACAATATAGTTCCGGAGATATTAAATTTCAAAGATAGAGTTTTTCAGACTCTTATACATTGTACTATACGGGATATCGGAAAGTTTACATACATATTTAATTATAATTAAGAAACTCTTCTTACCATTGTTATAAAAAAACTAAACCAACATTAAACAATAACCAGTACATAATTTAAGACAATTTTGATTCATAGTTACAACACAGTTTCTGAGATAATAATGAATAAATAATGAAAAATGTATAAAAAAATTTACACTAAAAACAATTTGGCAACAGCGCATTTATTTAACCAGCGAAAGATGTATAAAGAGCGCATGCGCTAAATTTTTTCAATATTATAATTTTCATAAGATGTAACGTAGGTGTTTATTACATTTGTTAAAAAATAAAACGATTTTTATAGAAATTTTTTAATTTTTAAAATGTATTTTATCTGTCATTTTAATATAAAAATATTCAATCTCTTACAATGGTAAAGTTTAGGGAAAGCGGGGTTGGTTTATAGTGAAACATATTAAACACAGGAATTATTTAACTGATTATAGTGGTGTTTCACAAAGTGGAAATAAAATTTAAAAAATTAAAAAAATCTTTTGAATTATTTTGGATTTTTTTTATTTTTTTTTTATTTATCTCAATAAAAAAAATAAAATAAACTCCAAAATAATTTAAAAGATTTTTTTTTATTTCCACTTTGTGAAACACCACTATAATCCGTTAAATAATTCCTGCGTCCTACAATGGTGCCAGATTTGACAAACGAGCTCGGGATTGGCTAGAATCGGTACATAAACAGCAAAAAGTTTTGGGTTTATGAATTATGAATCTTTATTGTCTGTTCTATATACTCTAGCATTAACTTTTTGCTAGTATTGTAGCGTATGTTGTTTCAACTACCTTAAGTGCAATTGAGCTGGTACAAAAATCACCTAAAAATGGCCATTTTAGTATTCTTTCACACGGTCATTGTAAATCGAAATAAATTTTAAAAATTAACCTAATTTTAATTAAAGAGATCTTTACAGGGATACCTCAATATAGTTTTGAAGGTTTGACCTTCATCATCAGTCTTTTTATCCAATAATTATAAAATTTTATTTGTTATTTCTCATGGGTTCAATTATCAGATTGGATGTAGATAAATTTAGTTTGTCGTAATAGTAATGTGTTAACAGACAAACAAACATTGATATGTGAACAGATTGCCATTAGGAGAAAGCCAATTCACCTACATCCAATCGGGTATTTGAACCCATAGAAAATAAAAGATAAAATATTTATAATTAAAAAGACTGATGAAGATCAAACCTTCGAATAATAGTCTTTAACAAATAAATTTTATATACCGGGTGAGTTTTTTATCTTGAGACAGTCTTATTACTCAAAAACAGTGCATTATTTGGAAAAAAGTTTCAAATGAAAGTTTGTTTATATCGAGGGGGAAACTAAACTACGGTATTGTTTGTCGAGGTAGAACAAGCTTTCATGGGTATTTCAAGGTCAAGTTCTGTTTTTTTAAATAGAATCCTATATTTTTCTAAACGTCTACTCAATCTACAAAAAAAACTGAACAACTTTCATAAGAACTATTTTTCATATGACATCAAATAAACAAAATACATGAATCCATTAGATCTCAAAAAAATTCTTAATAATTATTTTTAACAATTATTTAACTTAATTATCAAATAATAATGATTAAATAATTAATTATTAAATAAATAATTTAATAATAATTAATAATTTAATAATTTTTCGACACTGTTCTGAGACATTCCAGAGTGCATTGCAAGTCTTCTGGATAAATTCCAGTTCCAAATTCCTTATTTTGATCTGTTTCAGATTTCTTGTTTTTTTTTTTTGTTTTTTTTTTATAAACAGAATATACAACACAATAAAATGAAGCTTGGGAGGGTGTATTCCTTCAGGGAAACGCTTGGCATCCATTTCAATGGCAGCCCTTAACACTTCTTCCACATTCACCATAAATTAAGACCATTTTAATTAAGTCTTCACCAAAAAATGATCCATTTTTATTATAGTAATACAATATACGTACATATCTACTGGATTGACACGAGAAATAAACTTTTTTAAACTCAAGAATTTTAACTAGTTCTATTAAGTAGAAAATAATCTCTTAAATCTGAGTATAACAAAGTTTTAAAATCATTATAAACACTTATTTTGATTGCTATAACATTATCATTTAATAATTAATTATTTAACCATTATTATTTGATAATTAAGTTAAATAATTGTTAAAAATAATTAGAATATTAAGAATTTTTTTGAAATTTAATTGATTCATGTATTTGGTTTATTTGATGTCGTATGAAAAAATAGTTTATGAAAGTTGTTCAGTTTTTTTTTGTAGATTAAGTAGACGTTTAGAAAAATATAGGGTTCCATTTAAAAAACAGAACTTGACCTTGAAAGCTTGTTCTAGGTCGACAAACAATAGCGTAGATTAGTTTCCCCCTCGATATAAACAAACTTTTATTTGAAACTTTTTTCCATATAATGAACTGTTTTTGAGCTATAAGACTGTCTCAAGATAAAAAAAACTCACCCGGTATATACATATTTACATTCTTTACATAATATATACATTATACATATATGTATATTTATGTTTATTTGCATCAATTAAAGGACAAGGTTATTTATTTCTCTTTATGAATAAGATTCTATTGGTAATTAAAATTTTTATTAAATATAAATCAGGATTAAAAAAATATATATATAATATAAAATGTATAAATAAAGTGATTTAAATTAATATTTATATTTAAATATATTATATTAAAATTCTATTATGATGAATTTGGAAAAGTTAAAACTAATATATAAATCTTAAATTTTAAGTTATAAAAACAAATACGTTTATTTCAAATAATTATTCAATATTTATATATTAATTATATTACAAATTTATTATTCAATTGATAGTTTACTTTAAAATTATAAAAGAATAATTCAAATAATAATTCGTTGTCGAGATTATTAATTTTTAAATACTTACAGTAAAAAATAACAAGGAGAAAAACATTTTAAGTAGTCATTTATTCTAATTTCAAAAATTTTCTTGAATTGGCTTATAAAATCAAATTATTTACAACTTCTTCTTAATTCGATGATTTAAAACATCATAGGAATTGCCTCGATTCAAGTTGGGCTGGAATTAAAAGTTTTGTTTAATAATATATACCATATATATTAGTCTTCGACAATGTAATGGAAGAAAAATTAATATAATAATAAAATTTACGTATTATCATTATAAGGACTGCAGCTCAGACTAGTTTGACGAAATTGTTTACCTTTCTCATAAATATGTGATTAAGTGCATTTCAGAAGTACACATTAAAAATAAATTATTCAAGCCTTTATAAATTAAATTTTATTATTTTAATATCTACAAATGGAAAAAGACCTCTATAATTAAATTAAAAATATTTTGTGTTGCCTAGAGTAGCAGAGATGTTGATTTATAAAGATAATCACTGTGATTGGTTCCTAGCCGACCAGCAGTGACGAAGGAACACCAAGTTTTCAATATCCATATGATATTGACTCCATGAAAAACATTTATAATTGAAGAAAGACTGATGATGAAGACCAAGTCTTCGAAACTATAGTCTCAAACAAATAAATAATATATATCATCTCGATATATATGTGTGTATGTTTATTTGCATCAAGCAGAGGACAACATCTTTGTTTCTCTTTGATAATCACTGTGGTTGTTGAGCTTGTCCTCTGTTTAATGCAAATAAACATATACATAAATATGTATATTAGGGTGGTCCTTATTTATAGGGGGTAAAAATAAATTTCGCATATTTGAGGAGTGCTGGGCGGAATTTTGTTAGACTGGATCTAAAAATAATTCCTACCAAATTTTAGCTCAATCGAACATCATTTACCTGTGTCGCTTGGGGTCTAAAGTTCCAAAAATATATAAAATGCCAATTTTGCGTTTTCAAATCTCGAGCGTCAAAATATATTATTAAAATATAATTATGTTTACTGGGACACGACATTTTTTTTTTTTTTTTTTATAAAGATACTGATACAAGAAGAAGTTGCACCAAGAAGGTACAACCTCTGTAGTCCGTGGTGGACCCTTGTAACGTGAAGATAAGGGGAGATTTAGTGATTGGGTAGAAGTCGAAGGTATCTGTGGATGCTGGTCTTGAAAGATTGAAGGTCATAAGTTGCTGGAAAGACGGTCGGGGGAAGAGAGTTCCAGTCTCTAGATGTCATGGGGATAAATGAATTGGCGAATGCGTTTGTTCGATTAGTATCCAGTTTAAGCGCGTAGGGGTGTTGAGTTTTAGAAAAGCGTGTATTCCGCGCAAATGAAGCCCTTGGTGGGATTATCGACATTATTTATTTATAAAGAGAGTATAGTTTTTTTATACACCAATTCCCCTAAATCAATTGTAATAGACATATAGACTGATGAAGAAGAGGGACTGCCCATAAAACTGTAGTCTCTATAAATAAATTAAAAATTTATTTTTCCAGCAGAAGAAACTCTAATATTGTCTCCTTTAATTTATAAAAATTCTGCTTCTTTCGGCAAAAATAAGCTTTCAATTTAATTTTTTTTTTATTATTAATGTAATAATAACAAATAAACGACTTAAAACAATAATTTATATAAATAATTTAATAAAATAATAACGTACCTGGTTATTCATTATTCTAAATTAAATAAAAATAATATATTCAAGTTTGAAACAGACTATATAAAAAAATCGGTGTTTTGAAATTCAAAATGGTGCGAAGCTTTACTAAGGGCGCCCCAAAGTGACCATCTCAATGAGCATGTGTACTTGGTGCACGCCTCAAAAAGGCCCAGTAGTGCCACAACGATCTCAAAACGAATAGCGCTGGGGCACACCAAGTCGGTTGGTAATCCTAAACGAATATGGTTTAGTGGCTTGGGGCTAACATAAGGGGTAAGGGCGCCCAAAGCACTCAAAACGAATATAGCTAATGTTTACTGGGACACAAAATTATTACAAGATAAAAGTGGCAACCCAGTATAATTGCTACCGGAACCAAATTATAGAACAATTACTAGTTGTTTCAGGTGTACAACCTGCTACTGGTACCGAAATGACTTCAGCGGATCTTGAAACTTAGGATAATTGAATCGGTGAGTTGACAAAGGTACACATTCCAAGCGCATAAACTTTCGGAAAACTAAAAAAAAAACTGATTTTTGAAAAAAAAAATTTTTTTACAAAAAAGTTGTCAATGGCAAATTTGTAGATCTCTGTGTGGCAAACAAAATTGCACATATAAACAAATTATTTTAAACATAATTGTTTTTTAAAATCAGTTTTTTTTTAGTTTTCCGAAAATTTATGCGCTTGGAATGTGTACCTTTTTCAACTCACCGATTCAATTGTGGATTAAAAGGAAAAATGAAATACATATATTATTTTTCGCCCAACAATGATCTCTGCCAAATTTTAGCCTAATTAAATAATATTTAGACGTGTTGCTTGTAGCCTATTTTTCAAAAGTCTACAATTATGTTTTTTTTTAATAGAATTTTAAATTTATTTCTATCTTTTGAGCATTAGATCGTATAATAACATTAATTTTCACTTGGTTTTTAAGTATGGAAAATCATAACAAATAGTATGCTACGCCCCAGAACCATTATCTGCTCCAGTAATGGACATAAAACTCTTGGAAGAATTAGAGAAGTATAAAGAAGTTAATAGAACTATCGCCGAAGTAGCTATTGGAAAGTTTGTAAACCATCTCTATTATATGACTGAAAAATGTATCACCTTCACGATATTTGACGGTTCATTTACCGAAGATACAAAAGTAAAGATGGCGCAAAAAATTTCAGCATCAAAAGAATTAGAGGACGAAACTGAAGAATCTGAAGATAGTGAAGATGCAAAGAATCTTAAGAAACTGCCATTGAGAAAAGAAGAAATTTCTGAATTCTTGCAAAGTTCTGACTAAGAATTATTGGTAAAATTACTTAATGGCAATTCAAAAAATTTATTTCACAGATTTATAATAAAAAATAAATTTTTCCACTTACATCCATCCATCTGAATGGATGAATTCTAATGAGTAGGTGCATGGGAAGCTTGTCATTGGAAACTTAAAAGTATTATAGTAAATGATTCAGCTTAGAGGGGAATAAAACTGATTGAACATTTTAACGAGAAAGTTACAAAATATGAGAATCAGAAACAATTTTTATTGTAAGTGAGTTACATTTTTAAATTCTTAAAAAGATTAATTTTTTGTTTTAATTTGAATTTTATACCTAATTTTAAAGATATTAAATGTTCAAATAGCGTTATAATGTATTTTATATTAAGTATAATAATTTTTAGAATTTGTTATGATTTTCCATACTTAAAAACCAAGTGAAAATCAATGTTATAACACGATCTAATGCTCAAAAGATGGAAATAAATTTAAAATTCTATTAAAAAAAAACATAATTCTAGACTTTTGAAAAATAGGCTTCAAGCGACACGTCTAAATATTATTTAATTAGGCTAAAATTTGGCAGATCGTTGTTGGGCGAAAAAATAATATATGTATTTCGTTTTTCCTTTTAATCCGCAATTATCCTAAGTTTCGAGATCCGCTGAAGCCATTTCGGTACCAGTAGCAGGTTGTACACCTGAAACACCTACTAATTGTTCTATATTTTGGTTACGGTAGCAATTATACTGGGTTGCCACTTTTATCTTGTAATAATTTTGTGTCCCAGTAAACATTATGATTATATTTTAATAATATATTTTGACGCGCGAGATTTGAAAACGCAAAATTGGCATTTTATATATTTTCGTAACTTTAGGCCCCAAGAGAAACGGATAAATGATGTTCAATTGAGCTAAAATTTTGTAGGAATTACTTTTAGATCCAGTCTAACAAAATTCCGCCCGGCACTCCTCAAATATGCGAAATTTATTTTTATCCCATATAAATAAGGACCATCCTAATGTATATGGTATATATATTGATGTTTTATTTTGTAATTCTTTGTAAAAATTTTTTTTTATTTTTTATTTTTCTTGACATAACACTCATTATACACGTATTTGACATTTTTGTAAGTGGACTACTAGTCCGTAAAATTATCTAAATAAATAAATAAATAAATATACCAGGTGTATGTTCAAATACCGGATTAGATGTTTTCGTTTTGTTGCAATATTGACCTGGTCAGTGTGTGTCTGTATTCGAGCCCAGAAGAAATAACATATTTCTAATTAAAAAGACTGCTGATGAAGGTCAAACCTTAGAAACTATAGTCTCTAACAAATAAATTATATATATATAGGTACATATTTATATTCGCAATTTTATATTTATATATATTTGTATAAAGCAGAGAACAACCTGATTGATTTCTCTAGACTAGAGCCTATATAAATTTCTTTTTTTGTATTTATCACTTCTAATATGGAAAACTAAATTTATATTCCTTGAATTCAAAAATAAAGGCTTTTCTCTTGAGTAGTGAATTCTCGAGTTTCTAAATTACCTATATAGATAAAATATTCAAAATTTTTTTGATCAAGTTTTAGTAGTGAGGTTTGAATGAGATTTTCTATTTACATTGCGAGAGAACAAACTCGGTAAAATCTTGTCAATCTTCAAATTTTATATTACCTTTGGATTGGGACAATCTGAAACCATTTTTGACCTAATATCCCAACGAACTTGTTGATGTTTATGTTCACCAGGCAATTTTAAGGTTTCCCATTGTTTTTGGTAATTTTTATACAAAGTGACAGGATCAGATTTATCTATTGTTTCACCGTTTTTCTTATTTTCCGTTAAATTCCAGGATCGAATAACTAAAAAAAGATTTAATAATAAATGTTATTTTCCAATTATATATATTAAAAAATAAAGAACTTAATACATTTTTTAAAAATGGCTGATTCCTACTAGCCGGGCGACCAAGCAAAGGAAATCAGCTTTTGGTTTGCTATCAGATGCTAATTTGGGGATCGTGTAACTGATAACTAGAGACCGGATTTTTATGCAATAAAAACTGCCAAAATATGCAGTTAAAATTGCAGAAATATGCAACTAATATGCAGAATAGGTTGAAATATGCATATATATGGAGTAAAAGATGACAAAATAAAAATTTTTATGCACTAAAAAATTAAAATTGAAGACGAAAAGACTATATAATTGAAGGAGTGCTATGAAATAAATAAATATATGTGTCAAATATGTACTTTTATTGCGTAAAAAATTGCACAAAATTCTCATTAGGTAGATATATATATATATATTATTTATTAGACAGCACATCAGTAAAGTTTGAGTAGTGTTAGTGAGGGAGCCGAGATTTAGCCCGTCGAAATTTTATATGCTATCAAGGCTCGAACCCGGGCCTCCCGCTTGAACATCGCCATAAATCAACATAATAAATATGTATAATAATGTTTCAAAAAATGTGAACGAAAAAATACGGGGGGGGGGATAGTTTTATTTAACAGACACGATTGTATTGTACTTGTTTTATTATTTTTTTTTTTTATATTAATAAGCTTTTCATATTGAGGTACCTACAAATAATAAACTAATAAAATAATTTTGCTTTTAAAAAATCTGTATTTTGCCCAAAAAATCCTTTAAATAGGCAATTTTATGCAAAAATATGAAGGATAAAATTTAACCCACAGTATCCTGGATGCATGATTCGGATAGATAATTGATCCCCTGGGTCGTATGTGGCGGCAAACAAAATATGCAATTGCATAGGAATCCGGTCTCTACTGATAACCTAGTTTAAGTTGTGCAATTTTACATTTTTAAGATTAAGTTGATGGCTACAGTATTAGATTTAAAACAAATCTGATTAGTAAAGACCGGATTCCAGAGCAAATTGATCTTTTTTTTTTGCTAACTGTAAATTCCCAAAAATCTAGACAGAAATTCGAATTATCAAAAGGACGTTCTTTTGACACTGCTTTTAAATTGCAATTTTTAAGTATTGTTGTATAAATTGCATTTTTGTACACATTTTTTATATATAATTTATTTTTATTTTCTTCTTCTTCTTAATTTAGGATTTCTCCTGTTAATTTTCCAGAGTCTTTCTCGGAGTCTTAACAACTGTCAATCCATCTTTTTGGAGGTCTTCCAAGAGGTCTCTTTGTGGTTGGTTTGGACAGTAGAGCTTGTTTGGCGAGCCTCTCATCGTCCATTCGCATGACGTGTCCGTACCACTTCGCATTTTCCTTTTGTCCACTTTAATATGTCCATGATTCCACATTGATTTCGGATGTTTTCATTTCGAACTTCTTATACTGAGCCCTGAGATTGATCTCAAGACTTTCATTTCGGCCACTTGCAGTCGGTTTTTGGTTTTGGTAGTTTCTGCTCTTGTTTCTACGGCGTAGGTTAAGATGGGTTGTATGCAGTTTTTATATATGCGGGTCTTACAGTCCTTGGACATATATTTATTGTTCTGCACTACGTCCCGAAGACCTTTGCTGCCTTCATCACTTGGGCCTGCACCTCGCCCTATATATTTCCGCTGCTCACCTTGGCTCCGAGGTAATTGAATTTCGAGACTTGTTCGATTCTTGTGTCGTTTATCACAACTTTGCATCTGGTGGATCTTCTACATATTGTCATGGATTTGGTTTTAGGAATCGAGATATCTAAGTTAAATTCCTTAGCTTTGGCTTGGAATTTGTTGATCATTTGGAGATCTTTTTCGCTCTCTGCAATGATTACTGTGTCGTCGGAGTAACAAATTAGATTAAACAAGCTATTTCCCATTCTATAACCGGTTTTAAGGGCTGCTACATTTGATATAATTTCATCCATTATGGTATTGAATAGGATTGGGCTTAGACTATCACCTTGACGAATGCCCATGTTAACAGATATCTCTTCAGTGAGGGATTGATAAATCATGAGTCTAGTTTTATTATTTGTATTGAGATCTTTAATAATATTTATGATTCTAGAACTCACAGGTTTCTTTTCCAGTTTCCCAATGACATCTGATAACTCTATTCTGTCAAATTTTACAAACTCATCATTTCCCCCTCTCAATCTCTCCGACAACTCGATAGCCATTTACGCCTCCGAAAAAGCCGAAGCTTTTGCCTCATATTTTGCGCCTAACTCAAACCTGGACGACAAAGGGCTTGAACCACCCACATACCCCCCCAGTACTAATATAATGTCAGATACTGTTTTCAGGATACCAGCAATTCTAAAGATCATCCGGAATCTAAAGAACAACTCTTCTGCTGGCCCCGACGATATCACTGCCATTCTCATTAAAAAATGCGCCCCTGAACTTGCTCCTATACTATCCAAATTATACAATCTCTCCTATAACTCTGAAATATTTCCGGAAGCCTGGAAACTAGCCAGAATCCAACCAATTAAGAAAAAAGGAGATTCTTCCAAACTAAAAAAACTATCGACCCATAGCAATCACTTCTGTCTTATCCAAAATCATGGAAAAGGCCATCAACGAGCAAGTTCTACGACACTTAGAGTTAAATAAATTTATCCATGATAGGCAATACGGCTTCAGGCAATCCCGGGTGACATCCTAGCATATGTAACTCATATCTGGAACAAAACCCTGGAGGCCGGGAATGAGACCCTCGCGGTAGCTTTAGACATTTCAAAAGCCTTCGATATGGTCTGGCACAAAAATCTTCTTGCCAAATTGACCTCCGTCGGCCTTGCACCGAAACTCTGTAAGTTGCTCGAAAGTTTTCTATGAGACCGTAGTATTAAGGTTGTCATCGATGGAATATCATCTTCCCCCTTCCACACCAACGCTGGAGTTCCTCAGGGATCGGTTATCTCCCCTACGCTTTTTCTTATCTATATCAACGACCTTCTAAACTTGCCCTCCAATCCGGTACATTGTTACGCAGATGACAGCACCCTACATAACGCCCCTGCATCGCATAAAAACCGTGCAGACATTGCCTCTTCAATTAATTTAGACTTATGCAAACTTAAAAACTGGGGATCCCAAAACTTAGTTAACTTCAATGCAGGGAAAACTCAGTGTTGCCTTATTTCTAGGCGCGTCGAGAGAAACCTCCCAAACATATCATTCGACTCAAACTCACTAGAATTCAGGGATAAAATTTCAATGCTAGGCGTAACTCTAGGGTCTGACCTTTCATGGAATGACCATATCTCAACCACTGCTAAAGCTGCAGCGCGCAAGCCTTGGTCTCCTATTTAGGTCTAGACGCTGTTATACTCCCAGTCAACTTCTTATACTGTATAAGGCTCAAATTCGTCCCTGTCTCGAATATGGCTCTCATCTGTGGAGGGGTGCATCCAAGCATTCTCTTGCTACACTGGATGCAATTCAGAAGCGAGCAATTAAACTAATAGGAGACCCGGCTCTAACCAACTCACTCGACTCCCTGGCTCACCGAAGAACCGTTTCTGCCCTTTCCCTGTACTACAGATACTATCACGGTGTCTGTTCAGTCGAGCTGAAATCACTTATCCCCCCTAATGCCCTCTTTACGAGAAACACGCGGTTTTCTAACGCTCAGCACCCCTTCGCTGTCAAATTGGATAAAAGTCGAACAAGCGCTTTCGCCAACTCTTTTATCCCTATGACCTCCCAGAGACTGGAACTCGCTCCCTGCCACCATCTTTCCCGCGACTTATAACCTTCAGCTATTTAAGACCCGTATCCACAGATACCTTCGACCCCCGCCCAACCCATAAAATTCTTTCTTCTTCTTTTTCACGATGGAGGGGCCAACCCAGGCCTTTAGGGGTTGCACCTTTTTGGTGTAACTCCTTCTCTCATCATTATCATTAAAAAAAAATTTTTATTTTATTTAAAAAACAGAAGACTCTCTCATTTTATTTTATTTTTAACCTCAAAATAAAAACAATTCTGTTACCATCGACAGTGAAATCTTTTATTCAACTAATAAAAAAATGCTTGCGTCAAACCAATAAAACAATGAAAAGCCTGCCGGTTTATTAAATTCCTTTGACTTCTCTATGATTTGTTTTAAAATGAAAATAGTATCTATAGTAGATCTATTTCTTTTGAAGACTTGTTTTTCCTCTCGTATCCCGATGTACTTAGTTATCATAACCGCAATAATTTTGGTGAAGAGTTTTCTGGAGAGAACTAGTAGGCAGATTCCTCGGTAATTTTTAGGTTCACGTTATTAAATTGTTTTTCTTTTATCGTTTATAAACTTAAAATTACATTAAGTGGATATTGATGAGGCAGTCCAAAAAAAGAAGAAGATAATTTACACTATCTTTTTATTCATAAAACCGACGTTTCGGAGGCTATTCCCTCCTTCTTCAGGGTTTTGAATTATTACATTATAATTCTGCTGAGAATGAAATACAAGATATTATTGTTATCTGCCACTGGAAAGAGGAGACAGAGGGGAATGCCGCATTGGATTTCCTTCACTGACTTTTCAAAACCCTGAAGAAGGAGGGAATAGCCTCCGAAACGTCGGTTTTATGAATAAAAAGATAGTGTAAATTATCTTCTTCTTTTTTGGACTGCCTCATCAATATCCACTTAATTCACTTATTAGTCCGTCTCCAAAAATTACTCCAATCTTATTAAAATTACATATTTTTTGTTGATTTACATTATAATACTTTTATTTTATTGTTTGTATGTATGCCTAAAATTAATCTAATTTTGCTGTTTATTATGTTATTAAAACATCTATTAAGTTAAACAGGACTTTTTACCTTTTGGAGGATTTTATTGCACGAAAATCCGGTCTCTACTGATAAATAATTACGTTAGGTCTGATTCTTTGGAAAAAAAATGTTGATTCAAAACTGAATTAAAACCAAGCCAAAGAGCATTTTGAATTTATAATTTAGTTCAAATTAAGTGGTGATTAGCTATATATATGCATGGCTTTCCCTGTTTCGCCTTGACTAGTAGGATATTACCTTAGAAATTACATTGTGTCTTATTTGATTTTGCGTTTTTAGTAAATATTGGCTCTTTGATTGTCTCTTGGCAATTTTCGTCAGGAATCATTTCATCTGAAAGAAAGGTATTTTAGAATTATGGTTAGAATTAAAAGAAATATACAGGATGTCTCAAAAAAATGTACTAACACTTCGAATGTCGAGAAAAACATGATTTATGAACATAAAGAGAAATTGAAAGGCTTCAAGTACAGAAGACAAATGTAATAGAAGAATCATGTTCGCAAATGTTCAAATTGATGACCATCATTGTCCAGACAACGCTGTAAACGTGAACTAAGGATTCGCAAATGTCACGAAACAGGTCATTTGGAATATCGCGACATTGTTTTTCAATTTCCAATTTCAATGCATCAATTGTTCTTAGTTTGATGCGATAAACTCTGTCCCTGAGGTATCCCCACAAAAAGAAGTCCATGGATGTGAGGTTTGGGGAACGAGCAGGGTATTCCTTCATCCTATCCATGTGTGTGAATAAACTGCATCAAGTTGAGCTCGTAAATCGCGATGGTAGTAGGCAAGTGCTCCATCTTTATCGTTTATCGCATCAAAACAAGAACAATTGATGTATTGAAATTGGAAATTGAAAAACAATGTCGCGATATTCCAAATGACCTGTTTCGTGACATTTGCGAATCCCTTGGTTCGCGTTTACAGCGTTGTCTGGACATTTGAACATTTGCGAATATGATTCTTCAATTACATTTGTCTTCTGTACTTGAAGCCTTTCAATTTCTCTCTATGTTCATAAATAATGTTTTTCTCGACAATCGAAGTGTTAGTACATTTTTGTGAGACACC
Source organism: Forficula auricularia (assembly GCA_024734495.1). Lineage (NCBI taxonomy): Eukaryota > Metazoa > Arthropoda > Insecta > Dermaptera > Forficulidae > Forficula > Forficula auricularia. Next base: position 5,482,632 of record JALMQS010000118.1, on the reverse strand, counting down.
CTGTGTCTGTGTATATCAAGGGCTTATTGTAATAATAAGATAAGCCACAAAACTGAAAACCTACCATAAGAGACTTTTAAGTTAAAAAAAAAATCTATAAAATTAAGTTACTAATAGTAGAAATTTAATCACAAAAATACAAGCATGAACTAATACATATCTATTAAATTACTATTTTTAATATGTGCTTTTTTAGATTCATAGCACCTCTTGTTTAAACAAAAGGCAAAGAATGAAATATATTTTTACAAAATTTTTTTTATTAAAAATCATGTGGCTTGCCATGTTATTACAATAAGCCATCATAATTTATATATATATAAATATTGATGAAGGAGAGATGGCTGGCCAAAAATTTATAAATTAAAAAAGAGAGGAATTCAGTGAGTAAAGGAAGCATCGAGGGGTGAACCGCGATTGGAATTAGTAGTTAGATTGTATTGATGTTAGGAGGATCTACCCCTCCCTCGAAGCAGATCGAGGAATAAACATTTATTTATTTAAGTGTGCAAATTAATTCTCAGCCACCAGACGTTTGTATGTAGGTATTATCAATTTTCATGAGAAATTAAAGCCGAAACTGTTTTTTATAATTGCGAGTTTTTTTAATTCGACAGAGGCCTTCTTTACTGACTGACTGAATTCTTCTCTTTTTTATTTATAAATATTATTTTTAAATTGAAAGCGTTTTTTAGTCACAAACTAATAAAAGACAATTTCAGTTAATTATTATTATTTATTTTATAAATATGGTCTCCTTACCTTTGGATTTTTTTAAAATTGATCTTACTGGTCTTGATAAATTATCATTAACATCTTTAATAAAAGGCTCTTTGTGGATGCAGGGCTTCGAGCGTTCATAATGAATTAGTGTCTTCAAATCTAATAAATAAATAATCTTTAATTAAATGATAATAAACAATAGTATTCTGTCAAGTACCTCTTATAAAAAGATTGAATTGGTCGTCGGGTATATCACCGTAACCTAATTTATTCAGACAGTGTCGAACTTGGTTGCGATCTGGATAACTCATCTTTAAATTTCGCTAATAAATAATAACGAAATAAATATAGGAAATCCATGAAATTTCAAACATGAAACAAGTCAGGCATCAAAACATCCCACCGAATGATTTCCCGAAGATGACCGGAGATTGCCGAACACGTCCGACCGCCTAAAATTTGAATAGATATACATATAAAGGAAATACATTTCTATAATTTAGAAAAAAAATGTAATTGTTTACATAAATACTAAGTAATCAGGGCCGGATAAAGGGCGATTGAGCGATTGTGGCCCAATCGAATTTCCCGCGTTACCATCAAAATGGACAAAAAATTCGAAATTTAAAGCATAATTGCTTTTGACGATAATGGATAAATTATGAATTATTCAAATAATTAAAAATATATTTATTTTAAGTTCGCATTGCTGGATGAAATTTATTAATGTGTTTATTATTATACGAGCTCGTGCGTGCTCTTCGGCACGCTCCTCCGAAGCTCTGCCCTCTGGGCTGGTGCCCTGGTGGGCAGCGTCTCGGTCCAAAAATTTTATTCCTCTTAAAAAACCACACTCCAAATGTATACCTGTAAACTCCCGAAAATACATAGTCTCTTAAAAGTTTCGCCTCATTTTCGTCCTGACACAGCTACAGAAATGAGGCTCTAGATATGAATCTGGTAGTATTTTTTTTCTATAATCTACAGCATTGTGATATTTTTTGTGTGGAAATATGTAGATTTATTTAAATAAGTGGGATCGTGTGAGGAGGAGAATTATATTATATCATTTTTTTTAAATTTGGGATCGATAATAGATATAAGGCTCCAAATATTTAAAAGAGATCAATCAGGTGTTGTTTGTATGACAGGCTGCTCCCTCCAGTATTGCCATGAGAAACTTGGGCATGCGTGTCTTAAGTCGTTCAATTTTGTAAAAATCAAAAAATAAGAATAACAAAATTTAGATTTTTAATAAATTATAAAAAAGTGGCAAATTTTTAAAAAATAAACAAATAATATATAAAATATAAATCAAATAAAATGTGATTAATTTCTTTTTCTGTGCGCAAAGAAAAGCTAATTGAATATTTAATTTTTGAGTGGTGAGGGGGGAATAATTATCAATAAATTTAATGTTTCTTAATTTAAAATCAATTGGAGTCTTTCATTCCAAAATTCGAGTTTCAATTACAATTATATTTCAAATTTGCCGCAAATATACCGACGGAATCAGCGTTCCCTGTCAGCAGCATATTACGTTAGCGTTGCTGCAAATTAATCTAGATAAATATATATAGTATAATAGGTATATACTTTAAAATATAGAAAACTGATACCCTTACAAGTTCATGCCAAATGTATTGAATTTAATCGGGATAGTCCTATATTAGAGAGATTTTGCACTACGTACGTAAACTACTATGCAGGTATATGCAAGCGCAACTAGTTGCTCAACCATACCAGCCAGTGGTGGATGTATAGCTATAGTATCAAATGTCATTTGTTTCTTACATTTTGTAGGTAGTTCGCTATTCTTCTAATCGTTATAATTATTAGAGTCGTATTGCTCTCCGAATATTCTTAACAATTCCAGTAAACGTTGCTTCTGAAGAGAGATCATTTTCCAGCCTAAAACTAATAAAAAACTATCTGAGATCGACAATGAATCAGGATAGATTAAATAGTTTAGCAATTATGTCGATTGAAAGTGAAGATGCAAGGAAATTAAATTTCCAAACAATTTTAGAAGAATTTACAGAACAAAAACTTAGAAATATGTAAATTCATGTATTCATATTCGGTGATGTAAATTTATATTCAAAACTTAAATGTTTTTGTATTTTGAACATTTTTATTTTTTAATTTATGTAGAAGTTTAGCTATCTGATGATCCATGACATTTGATATATTTATATTGGCATATATATACTGAATTTGAATTTTATTTAAATATTTAATATATAGAGAAGGGCCCCGCAAAAAAAAATCCAATCGGGCCCCGCACCTATTCGATCCGGGCCTGTAAGTAATAAATAATAAGTAGTAGTAGTTTTAAGTAAATTAGTTTAATTCGAAAAATTGCTTTCAAAAAATCCAAAATTCAATTAGGTCAATTATTTATAAGCCCATAACTTGACAACTAAACATCATACAAAAGAAAAATAAACTGCAACGGATCGTTGCTAAACTTTATCCAAATTCATTTGAAATATTAATATGTTTATTCCTTTATTATTAATCAGATATCACTTGCTATTTGCAGTTCATGTTAACTTTAATTCAAAAAATAATGATCAATTCTCATTTAACAGTCGAGGAATGACGATTCTATGTTGGATTTTTTGACGCTTCTATTATTATTGGTAACCATTGCTGAAGACTTGGAGGAATAGACTTAAAATCAAAAATAACGATCGATTCTTATCTAATACTAGAGGAATAACTTTATTGCATTCCATTTTTGGTGTTTTGACTATTATAATGGCAACCTCTACTGAAAAACGTGGTTGAATCGACTTAAAATCGATTCTTCCACGTTTTCAGTTGAGGTTGCCATTAATAGTCAAAACATCAAAAATGGAATGTAATAAGGTTATTCCTCTAGTATTAAATAAGAATCGATTATTATTTTTTATTTTAAGCCGATTCCTCCATGTCTTCAGGAATGGTTACCAATAATAATCGAAGCGTCAAAAATCCAATATAGAATGGTCATTCCTCAAGTACTAGATGAGAATCAATAGCTATCTTTGATTTTAACTCGATTCCTCTATGTCTTCAGCAATGGTTACCAATAAAAACCGAAACGTCAAAAGTCCACCTCCATGTCTTCAGCAATGGTAATGGATAAGAAAACAACGCGGTTGCTATGGTTACTTATAAAATTTTCCCAAATTTTTACCATTTCACAGCGAGAAGCCTAACCATTCTTACATAAGTTATGTTAAATGAGCTATCTTAAATCGATCAAAAATGAATAAATTTTAAAGAATTTAAAATAAAAAATTTAAAAAAGTACTATTTTACTCTAGAGTAAAGTACTTTTAAAATATGATTTTACTAAAAACTTTATTTAACCTTTTGTGTGGTCCCCAAGGTACTTAATTAGGATATTAAATTTCATCAAAATTGGTTAAGTCATTTTCAAGATATTTAGAAAAAACTAAAAAAGTACTAATGTTTGTGGACCGATATGTACCAAAAACTAATCAGCGCTTCATTTTGTTAAACTAATAGTAGGTTTTCAATTTCAATTCAATCAGTGCAACGGTGTGGAAAAAATCGTGCACGAAAAAAACGAAAACATCCATCCATCCGCACGCACTTCCAAAAAAAATGGCACTTTTTGGCCTCTCGACGAGATTCCAGGTAATTTTTGGCAAAACCGTCACGTGCTAAAATTCAACTTCATTGAATACTTCAATTTGTGACCTTAATTGAGTCCATGGGTTCCGTAGTCTTTACCTGAGGACCCTTTGGTTGCGCTTTGCCGCGAGACCGATTACAATACTTTCTCCCATGCTTCGCATTGGCTAAAGGTAAGAATTGTGTGTTCATACTCTTCTAAAAGTACAATCAGGCCCGTGTGGGTACCTCTGAAGGGCGGGGGACAAAATAGGGTGATGGGGCGCTAGGGGGGTATGGCGTTTACCGGAAAATTTTACAAAATCTAACCTGGCTTCAAAAATATTCAAAATTTGCCATATTTTTACTACAAATATATTTTTTAAAAATACATATGTTTTTGGGAAACAAGAAATTAATAGTTCTTTTACTAAATCATTAGCTTTTAATTTCAAAAAATTACAAATTATTATACTAAAACAGTAGCAGACGCGCCATTTCTGAGCTGGTTTCACACTGGCGAGATTTCTAAGAGTATTTCTAAGAAAATGGTTTTTAAATTAACATAGGTATATTTTTCTCTTTAAAACATTCATTTCAAAAATATTTCAAAAATTATCTATAAAAATAACTAGCTAGATTCAATATGCCAATAAGTATTCTTCTATAAGAATATTATTATTATTAATTCTGAGATTAAATAATTTAATTTTGGTTTTGTTGATTACATTAAAAACAAATTTGAATTGTTTTTGTTTATTAGATTTTTCACGATTTTAGGACAGGGGCGCAAAAAGCTGTTTAGGCAAAGGGCGCAGGGGACAATTCCCCCTATCCCCCCTGGCCAGCACGGGCCTGAGTACAATTAGGCTGAATGTGTAAGAATTTTAGAAGCTCACATTTTTTCGTTGTCTACTTCACGTGAAATTTATATATAACACTAAAAAATAGTTCTCAGCACATTATTTTTCAATCTAAACAGGTCACCCAAAAAAAAAACCCGCAACCGGGGGAATCCATCCCCACCCTCTTGTCAAGACTGTGTATATTCTATATTATAAAGGTCGTTATGTTCTGAATGGTCAATCCTTTGTTATGTGGCTTGTTTGGTATAACAACAAAACGAATTTTTATATATCCAATCTGGAAATTGAACCTAGATGAAATAACAGATAAAAAATTTCTAATTAAAAAGAATGATGATGAAAATCAAACCTTCGAAATTATTCTAGTCTTCAGGCCCGATTCTATAACTGATGGGCAAAATGGGCACATGCCAGGGCCGCAAGGGTTTTGGGGCGTAAAGGGGCGCAAGAGAATGAGAGAAGATTGAGGGAGGGGGCACCTGTTTAATTTGCCCACGAGGGTTAAAAACGGGCCTTCTAATCTTTAACAAATAAATCATATATATATATATATATATATATATATATATATATATATTAATGCAAACGAATGCAAGAAGGGGTGCACCAGTAAAGATGCAGCCCCTATGGATCTTGAAAGACCCTTGCATTACCGAAGAGAAGGAAATATATTTTCATTATATAAGTATTTTTGCATCAAGCAGAGGACAACCTCATTGATTTCTCTTATTTAAAAAATAATAATTCTTAAATTTCACGGATTAATTTGTACTGATACAGTCCACCTTTTTGCTGAGCAAAAATTATTATTATTAAATCGCGAAAATTTAGGAGAGCGTACTCAATCGTGGAAAAGTTTTTAAATCAATTTTTAACAAATAAGGAAAAAGTAAAAAAAACAAATCAAAGTATTAATTTGTAATGTTTTTATTTATCTATTTTTTAAACATGTTTTGGATCAAATTTTTTATCAAAATGAACGGAACGAGTCGTTATTAATCCGAACTTGTTTGGGTCTGACCTGTGATGGACTTAGCCAGTGTTTCCAGGGTGGGGAAAAAGGTACCACATGTGGCGATTTCCAACTACAGGTGGGGAAGTGGGAAAAACTTTTCAATTTTTTTTTTTTATGAAAATGATGAGAGAAGGAGTTACACCAAAAAGGTGCAACCCCCAAAGGCCTGGGTTGCCCTCCATCGTGAAAAGAAGAAGAAATAATTTTATGGGCTGGGCGGGGGTCGAAGGTATCTGTGGATACAGGGTCTCAAATATCCGAAGGCTATAAGTCGCGGGAAAGACGGTGGCTGGGAGCGAGTTCCAGTCTCTGAGGTCATAGGGATAAAAGAGTTGGCGAAGCTTATCATTTCATTTGACAGCAGGGGTGCTGAGCGTTCGAAACCGCGTGTTTCTCTCAAAGAGGGCTTTAGGGGCGATAATTGATTTCAAGCTCGACTGAACAGATCACCGTGATAGTATCTGTAGCACAGGGAAAGGGCAGAAACGGTTCTTCGGTGAGTCAGGGAGTCGAGTGAGTTGGATAGAGCCGGTGTCTCCTATTAGTTTAATTGCTCGCTTCTGAATTGCATCCAGTGTAGCAAGAGAATGCTTAGAGGCACCCCTCCACAGATGAGAGCCATATTCCAGACAGGGATGAATCTGAGCCTTATACAGTATAAGAAGTTGACTGGGAGTATAATAGCGTCTAGACTTAAATAGGAGACCAAGCTTGTGCACTGCAGCTTTAGCAGTGGTTGAGATATGGTCATTCCATGAAAGGTCAGACCCTAGAGTTACGCCTAGCATTGAAATTTTATCACAAAATTCTAGTGAGTTTGAATCGAATGATATGTTTGGGAGGTTTCTGTAGACGCGCCTAGAAATAAGGCAACACTGAGTTTTCACTGCATTGAAGTTAACTAAGTTTTGGGATCCCCAGTTTTTAAGTCAGCCTAAATCTAAATTTATTGAGGAGGCAATGTCTGCACGGTTTTTATGCAATGTAGGGGCGTTATGTAGGGTGCTGTCATCTGCGTAACAATAATGTACCGGATTGGAGGGCAAGTTTAGAAGGTCGTTGATATAGATAAGAAAGAGCGTAATAATGAAATAAAGAAAAAAGTGGCTCTTTTTGAAAAAAAGTTGGTGAAATCAGTATATTATTTGGCACAATTAATAATTCTTGTTATTTCTTTTAAAATTCAATAAATTATTGAATATTAGTGTAAAATCTGTATATTTTGCCCTATTTACAGTGCTTCACTCCCCCGTCATGAGTCATAATGACATATCACTCCTTATCATCGTCGACTCTGATTCATAGACGACGACAAAGCCCATCCTGCTAGAGCATTGAAATTAATAAAGAATTTATCGACAACCACAATAGTTCAATGTACTAGTAAAAAATTGAAAATGTAATTATGTAAGACAGATAAGAATAATTCAGATCGAATGAATAAGGTTTGGAAGAAAAAAGTAATAACTTTTCACACTTTCGTAACCCATTGATTTTTAATTGTTTGATTTTACAAAACCTCAACAGTGTAAGTGTCACGCTCTTTTAGCTTCAATTAAACATTCTAGAAGCAACTTCCAGTACTTCTACTCAGGGTCGGATAAAGGGCGATTGGAGCGATTGGGCCCAATCGGGCCCCGCATTTGAAAGGGCCCCGCGTTACCATCAAAATGAACAAAAAAAATTTGGAAATTTAAAGCAAATTGCTTTTGACGATAATGGATAAATTATGAATTATTCAAATAATAAAAATTATATTTATTTTAAGTTCGCATTGCTGGATGAATTTCAAAATATGGAAAAAGAAGTACTTCAAAAACATGGAGCTGAATTAGAAATTTCTCTAACAGATTCTAAAGTTAACAGAAAATGATGTACCAAAGCTGATATAGACGGAAAAATGTTAGTTGAAGAAATGGAAGCTTTGAAATCTAATTTTTCTTTCAGAATTTTTTGAAAATCAGTTTAAAATGTTCAAATTTTTATCGGATAATGATAGAGCAATGGCATTTCCAAATTTGTTTATTGCTCTCCGAATATTCTTAACAATTCCAGTAAACGTTGCTTCTGAAGAGAGATCATTTTCCAGCCTAAAACTAATAAAAAACTATCTGAGATCGACAATGAATCAGGATAGATTAAATAGTTTAGCAATTATGTCGATTGAAAGTGAAGACGCAAGGAAATTAGATTTTCAAACAATTTTAGAAGTATTTACAGAACAAAAACTTAGAAATATGTAAATTCATGTATTCATATTAGGTGATGTAAATTTATATTCAATACTTTTTTTATTTTATTTTATTTTATTTTCGACGGCAAGAGGCCTTTACAAATTGGTTGCATTTAAACATAATATTATACATACATAATGTAGAAAGACAGAGAGATACAATAGGTAATATGTTAAGTGAAGATAAATTCTGTAAATAGCAAACAGAGATGAACTTTAAACTTTAAAGCTTAATCATAACATAGCGTATTTTCTTTAATTTCTTTAGTCACTCTATTAGGATGAGAAGCCAAATCTATTACACTAATTCTTGAGATACTTAAATGTTTTTGTATTTTGAACATTTTTATTTTTTAATTTATGTAGAAGTTTAGCTATCTGATGATCCATGACATTTGATATATTTATATATATATATATATATATATATACTGAATTTGAATTATATTTAAATATTTAATATATAGAGGGCCCGCAAAAAAATCCAATCGGGCCCCGCACCTATTCGATCCGGGCCTGCTTCTACTTTGTTACGACTTATCTCAATTTTTAACGATTTTTTCTAAATCCATATTGCCTATCGTGAATTAATTTATTATTTTCTACGTGATGAAGGACGTGTTGGTTTATAACCAATTCCATTATTTTGGAAAGAACAGAGGTGATTGAGATAGGTCTCTAATTAGAGATTTGTGAAGAGTCTCCTTTTTTAGGGATAGGTGTGACTCTGGCTATTTTCCAGCTTTTGGGGAATATGCCCGATTCGTAGAGAGAGTTGGAATAGCTTGGATAAGTCGGATCACACATAGGTAACATTGAATACAATGCCCTAATGTTCGCCGATGACATATTATTTGCACAAACTCCAATGGGATTCCAGTCGTCATTAGATGTTGTGTCGGAATTCCTGTTAAAATGCGGTCTTAGCATTAACAGGGGAAAATCCTTCACATTATGTATGAAGAAAATACCTAATTTAAAAAAGTAGGTCATAGATGCAGGTCAGAAATTTGTCTGTAATGGAGCACAATTACCATCTTTGACAAGAGAAGACGAGTTCAAATATCTGGGCATTCCTTTTACACCGGAAGGTCGAACAAAAATTAGGCCAGACATCAAGCTGAAAGGAGCAATTGATCTTCTGACCAAAGCTCCTCTTAAGCCTCAACAACGGCTCTTTGAGATCCGGGTTGTGGTTCTCCCAGGTCTGTACCATCTTTTGACCTTGGGTAATTCAACGCTTGGGCGCTTAAAGAAGATAGATGTCATCGTAAGGAGTGCATGCAGAAAATGGCTTGATCTGCCACACGATGCGCCGAACGTGTATTTCCACGCCAGCGCTAAAATGGCGGGCTATCCATTTCATCAGTTAGATGGTTAATGCCCATGCATCGTGTGTTTAGACTCAAGAAGATGATGTCCGGGGAAACAATAACAGAGCGGTATTTCACACAGAATTTCCTGAGCGACGAAATAAACCGTGTGACTCGGAGCCTCATGGATGGAGAGGTGACTCTAGATACAAAGATAAAACTGGAAGCTAGATGGTCAAGGCTGCTATACGCATCGTTCGATGGGAAAGGCCTTCGTGAATCTAGGAGGGTGCCTCAACAACATATCTGGATCACCGAGGGTAGCAGATTCCTTAGTGGCAGGGACTTTGTGAACTCGGTGAAACTAAGGATAAATGCCCTTCCTACGAGATCGCGGACGGCTAGGGGGCGACCAAAAGATCGGTCGTGTCGTGGTGGATGCGCTGCTGTCGAGACTCTAAACCACATACTCCAGCAGTGCCACCGTACGCATAGATCGCGTATCAAACGCCACGATGCTATAGTGGCCTACGTCAAGCGAACACTAATGACCAAATCCTCTTTAGTAGACGAAGAGCCTCACTTTGTTTCCACTACACATGGTCTACGAAAACCTGACCTTATCGCTGTTCTTGGTGACTCGGCCCTTTGCTTGGACGCCCAAGTTGTTAGTGAGCACATCAAACTTGATGAAGCTCACGCAACAAAGGCAGATAAGTATAAGGAGCTTGAGGAGAGCATAAAGAGGCGATATAATGTGGAAACGGTGAGATTCGGGTCTATTACCCTTAATTATCGAGGGGTTTGGTCCGCCAGATCCGCGAAAGATCTCACTAGCAGTGGTATACTGCAGAAGAGGGAATTGAAGATACTTTCATCTAGAGTTGTGGTAGGGGGTCTCGCCGCCTTTTGGAAGTTCAACAAAACCACACAATTTATCCGTCGTTCCAGAACACCTTTAGGAATCGGATAAGGTCAGCGGAAGATTTCAATGAAAGGGTGACGCCTGCCCCTCAGGCGCAATAAACTTGTGTTTTTAGTGGGTATTACTGTTCTTTTCTTTATGTTAGGACAGTCGAGTCCCACAGTACCAACAATTAGTTGGTCTGCGTAAATGCATTTCCACACGTTAAAAAAAAAAAAAAAAAAAAATTTGGGACATACTTCTCCCGGTAGTATATTTGGAGAGGTAAGAGCTCGCGGAACTGGGGTCGCTGTCCCTCTAGTTTTTAGCAAATCTTCCTTTACCGGGATCGTAGAAGAGTATCTGCAAATTTTGATATTGACGGAAAAATTATATAACTACTGATATTACTCTTATGCTCGTGCATGTGTAAGTTTATAAAATAATTCAAAAAAATTCAAAAATAATGCTTCAAAGATAGTGTTTCTGAGTGACATGAGTGGTGAATACTATACTATGTTATATCTATCAACTATAAATTAAATAAATTAAAATTAATTTAAATATTTCAAGCTAATTCGATGTCAGAAACAAATTTTAGAATTAATGAAGGAGTTTTGCAATTTTGAATTTGAAATTCGTGGCAAGGGGAAAAAAGGCACTATATAGATAGAAAGAAAATCACTAGATGCCTTCAATTCGAATTTAATATTTTCAAATTACTTTATAAATTGACTGACTATATTTATTTTGTCTAAAATAAATTTGTTGTCGAAAAAGACCGCGAATTAGAGTGGTCAAATACTTTGAATTTCGTTGTCGAGGGTAAGTTTTATTAAATTGAAAGTACTTTTGACCTAGGTGAATCAAGTGATGAAGTGGGGATTTTTAGTCTGGAAGTGGGGATTTTTGTGAAGGATTGTTAGTGTAGCCACTTGGCAACACTGGACTTCAATTGTGAAAGTGAAAGGGTCCAAAGTCCGACATTGAAGAAAAAAAAAAAAAAAAAAAAGAATCTCACACCATTAATATTCAATGGCAATTTGTAAGCCAATATTTAATTTAAATTCGTCTAGCACTAGAATATTCAATTCTTCCCTTGTTCGATTTTTGACACTATCATCCTCAAACATGGCAAAAGTATATGACAATTAATTAATATGTTATATTATTTTAAAGATATCATTTTAAAATTACAACTTTTATACTAGGTTGGAGATAAACTTCCATGCATTGATTTATACGAGGACTTACCATCAAATAAAGTTTCTTTATCGAAACTCTCAGAAAATAAAAAGGTTATCATATTTGGAGTTCCAGGCGCATTTACTCCTGGATGTTCTAAGGTATCTGAAAAACCTCCCGCTTTGCCGAAATCTTAAGGGATAAGTTAATGGCGATCTTACCCCGGCATATTGTCTTCATATATAAATTAATAATATATTAATTTAAATCTGATTGAATGGAAGGCAGTTCAGGAATAAATAAAAAGTTAATTCTCTTGGAGCTTTTGAACCGACGTTTCAGAGGATCTTCTCTCCTTCTTCAGGTTGCAAAATTTCAATGAAGGAACATGTAATAACTTGTCTTCTTTTTTAGGATTCTTTTCTCAACACCAACGACCACTGAAAAAAGGAGACAAGAAGGAAAATTATTACATGCTTCCTTCTTTGAACCCTGAAGAGAGGAAAATCCTCCGAAACGTCGGTTCAAAAGCTGTAAAAAAAACTTCCCAATAAATACTCTTTTTATTTATGCCTGGACTGCCTTGGATTCAATCCTCAGATTTATATCTACCAGTTCGTCTCCGAGGAAAAACTTCAAATATATTAATTTTATTTTATTTATTTTCTTAGAAAGACGGACTGGTAAGCGAAATAAGTAGATTATAATGAAAGGCAGTCCATAAATTATTTAAATTTTATTCAATTTCCGACGTTTTGGAGACTTTTTTCTCTCCTTCTTCAGGGTATTGAATAGTTATTGATGGGTGAGTATAACTCGGTTCCCATTTGTATCTCAAGTACTTACGTATTAACGCCACCGCAGCTACAGATTTGGCGGTTTTTAAATTTCGCCAATCTACACCTAAAATTTTTGAGATAAATCATAAAATAGAATAAATCAGTTCCCCTCTGTCAAAAAACAACTTGAATAGGTTAGGTTTATGATCTCGGTTTGATTAGATAAAAAATGCGTTCCCAAACAAACCTTGCAAACATCTTGAATAGGTTCGGTTTATGATCTCAGTTCGATTAGATAAAAAAATGCGGGTACATTAACGGCACCGCAAGGTTTGTTTGGGAACGCATTTTTTATCTAATCGAACCGAGATCGTAAACCGAACCTATTCAAGTTGTTTTTTGACAGAGGGGAACTGATTTATTCTATTTTATGATTTATCTCAAAATTTTTAGGTGTAGATTGCGAAATTTAAAAACCGCCAATTCTGTAGCTGCGGTGGCGTTAATACGTAAGTACCGTCTCTCCTTTCATATTGTTGCTATCACTACTCCACCACTCATATTCATATTGTTGCTATCACTACTCCACCACTCATATTCATATTGTTGCTATCACTACTCCACCACTCATATTCATATTGTTGCTATCACTACTCCACCATTCAGCAATAACTATTCAATACCCTGAAGAAGGAGATATAACTCGGTTCCCATTTGTCTCTCCTTTCATATTGTTGCCATCACTACTCCACCACTCAGCAATAACTATTCAATATACCCTGAAGAAGGAGAGAGAAAAGTCTCCGAAACGTCGGAAATTGAATAAAATTTAAATAATTTATGGACTTCCTTTCATTATAACCTACATATTAATTTTAATTAAAAAGAATTTACATTTTTAGGGACAATGTGATATTAGTGACAAATTATCTTAATGATAAATATGTATATTATATTTGTATGTCAAAGGGGTTCATACCCTTGGGATCGAACCCAAGCGCTAACGTTGCTATCCGGGCTGTTAGCTTACTATAGAAATTAATTGCCTCCGACATACAGATATATATTAATTTTATGAATTATATTCTTCTAAGACCCATTTACCTGGATATATTGAGAAACATGAAGAGCTAAAAAAAAAAGGGATCTCTGAAATAATTTGCGTGTCTGTTAATGATCCATTTGTTATGGGAGCCTGGGGAAAAGAACATCAAGCTGCTGGAAAGGTATAAAAATAGTTTTATTTTCTTTAATAACTAGTATATAAAATTCCTCCTCACATTAATAATAATAATAAAAAAAAAATTATGCCTGTCAATTATTTGATAAAATTACATTGAAAGTTTATTTTTGCCGAGAGTAGCAGCATTTTTATAAATTGAAGGAGACAATAAAACAGTGTCTTCTGCTGGAAATTTTTTTTTTAATAAGGGCCATCCATATCCGGCGCCTTGATTCATGAGGGTTTTTGAAAATTTTAAAGGTGAAGAGATCTGGAGGGTGGGCATGGGCCAGGGACGCAAGTAGGGCGTGTGCCCCGGGGAATTATTAGTTGTACTCTGCATTATTATTATAGTCATAATCAAAGCAAATGATTCATTTATAATTTGTTTGTTAGTCACTCCAAGAAATCAAATCTTCGCCTAAGAGCCAGTTGTATGTCGGTTTGTAAAGTTTTTTTTAAAGTTGACAAAGGGCAAAACCTTAGAATTCACCTTGTGCCCGGCAGGATGACCAATCAGATGAAAGAGCATGTCATCTGATTGGCCATCTGGCCGGTCACAATGTGAATTCTAAGGTTTGCCCTTTGTCAACTGTTAAAGTGAAAGGTGAAGAGATCTGGAGGGTGGGCATGGGCCAGGGACGCAAGTAGGGCAACAAAGACTTTACAAACCGACATACAACTGGCCCTTAGAGAGTAAACGTGCTGACTCACAACAAGGAAATTTTACAGGGCAGAGAAAAAACAAACAAAATTTAATATTGTTGTTATGGAAAGAAACTATTTTTCATATTTTTTTTCTACAACTTACGATCGTAATTTTAAGTACTTGGACGATGCTGCATCTCTTTTTCTTTCGAACGGTATTAATATGTCATATATGATAAAAAATTAAGTAAGCAGGTTTACACTCTAAGCCGGCGAAATTATTCTACCTAGGCCCTTGTTGGCTCTGGATTGACAATAGTATAAGGCTCATTTTAGCGCCTGGGGTTCGTACTCCCCTCCCCAGTTGCGGCCCTGTCATGGTCGTCCGCAGAGAGGGATACTTGCCTCCCTCTGGGATCAAGTAAAAAAAGGTAATTCATTAGGTGTACCATATATATTATAGGAGATATGCCGAGTGGTTAAAAAGCATGCCTTCTAATCAAGCTAGTGCGGGTTCAAGCCCGACTCGATGCAAATATTTGACTGGCTATAATTTGATTCCTTTAAGGGGAAGGTAATGGGAAACCACCCCTGTAAAGATTTCCCCATGTAAATTATAATTGAAAGGATACTCCCCATAGTAATCGCCGACGCTCGTAATCGAGTATGGCACTTGAAGAAGAAGAATATATTATATGTTTTGTTCAGGGAGAATGGTGTGGGTTCTTGCTGAAACATTTTAAATAAAGTACAGAAAATTTTGAAAAATTTAAGAAACTTTAAAATATAAAATAGTAGGTAGGTTTCACAAAAATAAAAGGTAATATGCTTGTATAGC
>JALMQS010000118.1:5344332-5467179 GCA_024734495.1 Forficula auricularia | reverse complement strand
ATGTGAATATTGGTTCTCCATGTTTTCATCATTGTATGCAAACAGTGTATAATATTAAGAGGAATTTTGATTATTATTATTATTATCCGAGTTGCTAGACTTACTCAACACTAGTGCTGGTAAACTTTTACCTACCCTGGATATTTCTTTTCTTTTCTAAGTGTTAGGCTCGGACGATGCGAAAAGGAAATTCACCCTGGATCGCATGCCGTTTTTAGATAATATGTTAGTTGAGGAACTTGCGGACTATATGGCATGTTTGAAGTAGTATGGCTTTCTGGCCAATCCTTGCTATGCTAGATGGTAATGCAAGTTCCTCGATGGTCTTAGTTATTTGTTTTGATACTACACCTTCCGCGGAGATTATTATTGGGTGTATTGTTACTAGTGCTTAGTTTCCAGATCTTTTTTAATTGAATAGAGAGTTCCTCATACTTTCTTTGTTTTTCCATTTCGGCCTTCTTAATATTATGAGTTAGATTAACTCCTATTTCAATTATTTGTGCTGTTTTTGCTAAGATGTTGATTAATAATATCTGGCCTATTGTAGTCGATTGTTCTTTCTGTTAGCACGGCCTGTCCCAGTAGAGGATTATTATTATTTTTATTATTTTTATTATTTTATATATACAATTAACATTGGTTATGACCCGCTCTATATGTTCTTTTATTAAAACTAAAAGTTTAAGAGAGAGACCCTCATCTCCCATACGTGAGATCGTTTAATGTCTTTTGGGATATACCCAGAGCGGTGCCACCGCTTTATACCACCACATTCGCTTCCACGAGAGTGTGATGGCCTCGACGCCAAACCTCTCCGCAATATTGCCCACCAGACTGGAGTTGCCCCTATATTTTTCAATTTTGTCTCGGTGGGTAACACCCAGTCCAGCAAGCGCGCGAAACGATCTGGACGTCTAACACCCAAACCACACCCTTCAAGTCCTTTGCCACGATGTCTGGTTCCGATTGCCACACCGAGGTGGAGTACAAGTACTCCAACTCGACGGGCATGTTCTTTTTGATTAAATCATCCGCCAGACATCGGACCACCGCATCGTGCCTTCTGACCCGTCCATCCGAGGTCCTATCGCATCCTTTTAAGTACCCACTATGTTTTTTTGGCGAAGTTAAAGGAAGTGGGTGATGCACTTGAATACGTTTCAGTTGCTAACCAAGGGCGGCTTACAGCAAGACACTAAAATTGGACCAATGTTTTTTTTTTCTATTAATAGATATAATATATAATGGAGTACACGACAAGACTATTACATGATATTTACTCATAGTTATTAGTATCTTCTTATTAATAATGGGTACTTATGTTTTGTTCCTTTATTGTATCATTTATTTTCTATATAACATTTTTTTCTATTCTTTTTCAAATGATTCAGATATTTAATTAAATTAAGAATGCTTCAGGTCATAATACATCCATTTTGGGTTTTTCAATATTTTTTCCCAAGTTCATCTAGCCAATCTTTATAATTTCTCTCGAGTTACTATAGGCAAAACGTGATTGATAATAATTATAAGTGATTCATAATTTTAGTATAACAAAGAAAATAGTGAAAGCTTTATTTTATTATCATCAAGACCTTCATTTGATTTATTTAATATGCAGCTTTTCTATGGAAGAATTAAACACCTTTTGATAATACCTTATTTACATCTCAATTTGGCTAATTCATTCAGGCAAATTGAAGAAAATATGAAAGAATAGCTATAGAAACTTTTATTTTCTGCTCAAGGTAAAGAGTGATCTCGCTGTTATGGCTCTTACAGCTAAACTAAATGAATCAATTCTTGTTGAAAATATCATATACCGAATACCGATATTGTATTTTTGGTTCGGTATTGCAAACCCTAATTGGGACCCTCGGAATTCAGGAGCCATATTCAGGCGACGTTAATAAACCATGGTAGCTAAGGCGGGGGGGGGGGCAGAACCCCTAAGGGCAGGGCTCATGGGATGAATAAAATTTCCACTAAATATTTGTACTTATCATATTTTTCTGAACATATTTTATATTATTATTATTTCGTAAAGTGTATTATAAAGAAAATAAAATATTTTTTTATATTTTTAAAATTATTTATTACATTTTTATATTTTTTGATCCCTGGAGGGGGGAGGGAAATGAGACAAATTTGTTCTTAGGGTCCAACCCAAAATTTCTCGCTACGCTCTTGCTTGCACATCGATTAAAATGTTTTCTAAATCGTTCAACCAATTTTTCTTTCCAGTATTAAGGAAAATTAAAAGGAAATTATTTTTTAAAAGCATTGTGAAAATGTTATAGGCTTAGAATTTACACTTGTCTCAAAAAGAGCGCAAAATCAAGCACGATATCTATCTATAGTGTAAATCGAGGGGTGAACCGCGACCTAAAATCGTGTGCACCTACTTCCACTTCCACTTTCATTTCCAAGTAGAAGACAATATATGACAATAGATTATCTAATGAATTCCAAAGTAATTCCAAGACGGTGTACACCTAATTCCAATCGCGTTCATCCCTCGGTGTAAATCATAAGCTTCCGTATTTGATTATCATGAATGCAGGTGATTTTTGTCAGATATTATTTTCACTTAATATCTCGACAAAAAATCACCTGCATTCGATTCGCGGTTGAATCAAATACAGGAAACTTATGACCAATTGATAAAAAACACCTGACGCGCGGTTAACGGTATTCATATGCGCTGACTGGGATTGAATATATAACATTCTCAGATTACAAATCCATTTGGTGATCCAAATCGCGCTTGATGTAAAAGCGTCATGCGGGGGCTAATCGCGAAATGATGCTGGATCATAGCTAGATGGATCACATCTTTTTCATTCTCTCTTGTCCAGATTAAGATTCAGCAGATCTCCAATAGCCCCAACCGGCAGTAGCTCGCGATATATATATCTTGCTTAAAAACACGATCAAAAACAATTCTCTTTAATATGTTAATTAGAAAAAAAAATTATTTATCTATAAGTGTTTCTATAGTAGTTTTTCTTCTCATGTGATTTACCATTGGGTCAATTGTTTTTTTTTTATAAAATACGACTATTTTGGTAATTGCTGAAAATTGACTAAATCGTTAGTTATTAAGGAAATTTACTAGATGCTTAATGAGCTATCTCTATGCAAATCGAAAGTCAATTCGGTGAAGTCATGTGCTTCCATATTAGTTGTGGGCAAACCCTCTAAAATTAGCATTATGATTCTATATTTTTACTGATTTTAGGATATTTATATTATAAAAGCTTTTGAATTTTATTATATAAAATATTTTTAAATCATAATATATTTATACCAAGTCTGCGAAGCCCGCCTTCGGGCGGGCAACCCATTATCCAGGGGGCTACGACCCTGACTCCGTAGCGCGATTTAATAAATATTATTTTTCATAAACTATTAGTGGGTTTTAAAAATTAAAAATCACGTCGGCATCGGTCGTCGCGCAAGCCGATTATTATAAGTATAGATAGATTTTGGAATTCAAATCAAAAAATGAAATTTATTTTTCAAATTATAGATGATAGACTCATATTCTTAATAGTATTTCAATACTTTGTATATTGAAATATTCTCAAAATAGCAGAATAATCGTAATTAAATAGATTTTCTAACTCATTTTCTACTTAATTTTAAAATGATTTTTCAAAATGAGGGTTGGCACCCCCGCTGTGTTTTCAAAATGAGGGTTGGCAGATCTGTTGTGTTTTCCACTTGTCAGTTGTCACTTGTTTGAAATGATCTATAAATAGTTAATTAAAAATTGTTTTTAAAACTTTTTCTTTAATACTCTAATTTAAAAATATTATTTTTATTTCATATAATAATTATATAAATACGCATGTACATTTATATATTTAATTTCATAAAATGCCGGTTTTCATTACGTTATTCTATCAAATTAAATGAAAATGAAAGATTCTTAAATAAATATTTATATATTAACAAATTATGAATAAAAATAACAATTTTAATTAGTAAATCATTAAAATGGCCACATCCCATAACCCAATGTTATTAATTGGACTTCTTATTTCATTGGCATGTATTATGTCATTGACAAAACTTTTAATGTGTGTATTTGCTCAATCCAAAGAATCAAACTTTGAGGATTTTCCTCAAGTCTTCGATTGGCTGAAAGAAAATAATCTAGAACAATATCACGATTTATTTAAGGAAAGAGGTACAGTGGAATTCAATTTTGCATGTTTTGTATTTTCAATAAATCTTACATTTTGTCATATTATTATACTTATTTTTAATTAAGATTTAATGTAGAATAGTGATTTACTTTTATTTTAATAATCTCTCTTAATGATTATTATACACGTTACCAATTTTCGAAAATAGCAGATGAATTAAATATAACTTGAATTCTTCAGCTATACCTATATTCTGTTAAAATGTGAATAATTTAAGAAATCCACTTAGACTAGATCTTTTGGTGAGATGTTTTCTTACATTTCAATTGAAAAGATTTTATTTTGCAGAGAATAGTAGAGCTGTTTATTATAAAGAGAAGTCAAAGAGATTGTCCTCGGCTTGATGCAAATAAACAAATACATATATACCGAATATAAATATGTATATACTAGCTGCAAGGCTCGCCTTCGGTGGGCTTCTTGCTAGCCAAGGGGCTTCGCCCCCTGGACCCCAGGTCACTTCAACACTCCATCTCCAAACACTCTCCATCCCACCGAACCTCTTTCCAACCCCGGAACTTCTCCCCCGCCTCTGATCACCCTTCATCCCAACAAACCTACCCTCTGGACTCACCACCTCTGGACCCCCACCTTACCCCTGGACCTCACCTCCCAACCCATCTATGGGAGACGGACATACAAATATATAAACATAGCATAGGTATATATCGTCAACCCATTGCAAGAACTAGGCAACTCCAAAAAAATTCTTTTTTGAGATACCTGGCTATTTCATAGCTAAAAATACATATGAATTGTTATTCATAACTGTAATAATAATAATCTGTAGTCATATTAAGCAGTTTATTCAGAAAAGCACTTTAAACATGCCTGGTATGGAATAGATAAAATATTTTCCGCCCACTTTTCATGAAACCGAGTTACCTAGTTCTTGCAATGGGGTCACGATATATATATAGGTAAAGACGCAGGCACACATCCCCTTTAGTAGCCCCCTGGACCTCCACCCCCTGACTCCCACACCCCCTGGACCCCAACCCTTGGGGGGTGGGGGGGGGGACATACAAACATAGGTACAAACATACAAAGACAGGCACAAATGCCCTTTAGTAGTATGTGATAGGTATATAATTTATTTGTTAGAGACTATAGTTTCTATAGTTAGTCCATGCGGGACAACGTCTCTCCAGCATAGTGCTCGGGAGGATTATTAAATATTTCGGCCACCTGACAAAATCTAACATTGGTTTTGAGAGAATCGTCATTCAAGGGAGAGTGGAAGGATCTCGTAGGCGTGGTAGATCACCATCCAGTTGGATAGACCAGATATGAGGTGGACTTGGCAAGCAACATGAGATGCTCGTCACCTCTCCAGATTGCGAAAACTCGCTCGCAGTATCCAAGCCTGATATTATTAGATGCAAGTCTGGGGTCACGTCGCTTCCGGTAGGAAGAAAAAACGTAGAAGAATAAGAATAGTTTTGAATATTTGACCTTCATCATTACCCTTTTCATTAGAAATATTTTATCTATTATTTCTCATGGGTTCAAATTTATTTCTACCCAAATGGATATAAATAAAATATTTATAATTAAAAGACTGATGTTGAAGGTCACTATAGTCTAACAAACATATTACTCCCACCGTTCCAAATTAGTTGCTACATTTAAATATTTTTCTACTGATTATTGGTACTGATAATTTTATAATTTTGTTTTAATATTTTTAAGAGATTTTAGATTGATATTGTATCAATCATTAGTATTAGCTTGACAAGTACTCACCCCTTAAGTTCAGCATCCGGGCCAAATTAGTTTCAAAATGTTGTTTCGAAAAATTTGTCCCAAAATAAATACTACATATATGAAGAGTAGAAAAAAAAATATTGAGATGCAGCATTTAAATTGGAACTCAATTCTCGAACCAAATGTAGCAACTAATTTGGGACGGAGGGGGTAATATATATATATATATACTTAAACCTATTTATATTCGGTATATAGGTATATGCATATGTTTATTTGCATTAAGCACAGGACAACCTCATTGATTTCTCTTTATGAATTACGATTCATTCTTTAATTCTTGAGTAGGTCATTTTTGATGCCACGTTTTACATAGTATCAAATGAAAAATAACATTATATAATGAAGAATGAATATTAGATAAAAATGTGATAAGGAATGAAAGAGCTCTGGTCTGACTCACGCTTTTCCTTTGCTTGGGTAATATTTTGAATCATGAACCTGCTTTTTATCTCGTGCAGACTTATTATTTCTTAATAGATATGCTGGTGAACCTGTTGATTTTTGTCTAAGAATTTGCTTTCAATATCATTGAAGGCAAGCTTTATTTTTAGGAATTAATTCCGAGAAGTGTTTAAATTAATCGATATTCAATCTAATTTGTGAGAGATAGGTATTAACTTGTTTACCCCATCGCTCTCAATCATTAGTAGAGTTATAACATGCTATTCCATGGTTGCACATTCCACCCCTAACTAGGCTGGCCCAAGTTCCGCCAAACTACCTTTCATAAAGAGAAATCAATTAGGTTGTCCTCTGCTTTATGCAAATAAATATATACATATATTTTCGAATATATAACGTATATATAATGCTAGAGTATATATATTTAGTGAACACAGGAGAAACAAATCGTTTCCTTTATTTAAATTATTTTAAAGGTTAATCCCTCTTAGAGATGTAGACTATTGTTATCTGAAAAATTTAGGTAGGACAGACTCTATTGACATATGGATAAATAAAAGAAAATTAGACTTTTTTTATAGGCTGGGAATATAATTTTTTGGGCTTTGTTATTAAAAGGTCTATTATTATGTTTTTCTTTAAGTCGAGTTGATTATTGATAACATTTTCATGGTTCGCCAGGGCATGTTTTATTTCCCTGGATTCAAGAAGATCCAATCTTAATCCTTTTGTTTCGAAATGAATAGGGGTGGGATTGGTTGGTGATGGTGAGTGGTCTAAGGAATATACCATAGATGATTAGCAAATGCGGAAGTGGAATCTGGATTTGTGGGTTGGTTTCTTATTAATTGTCTGAGAGAAGCTTCGTGTTCTTTATGCCGTTTTTTGAAGGATCGTCCAGTTTGTCCAATATAAATTGCATCCCAATCGTTACAATTTAATTTGTATACACCAGATATATTCATTTTATCAATTTTGTCCAGTTTATTATTTAATAACTAGCTTGCAAGGCGCGCCTTCGGCGGGCCTTTGCTAACGGGGGGCTTCGCCCCCTGGACCCCCACGTGGCTGTTTTATTGATGTTTTATTAGTTACAGAGAATAAATATAATTGTTTTATTATAAAGTCTTAAATAGATATAATTTGAGATTCTATTTAACTGTAATATACACTCATAACAAATAAGATGAAACAAATATTTAAAATGTATTAAAAATCTCTATTTATAAAAAATTATCTTATTCTCAAGCTTGAGTTGTTTATCATAAAAGAATTTAGTCTTATTGATTTTAAGTCGATTCTTCCACGTTTTCAGTAGAGCTTGCCATTAATAGTCAAAACATCAAAAATGGAATGCAATAAGGTTATTCCTCTAGTATTAGATAAGAATCGATCGTTATTTTTGATTTTAAGTCGATTCCTCCATGTCTTCAGCAATGGTTACCAATAATAATCGAAGGGTCAAAAATCTAATGTAGAATTGTTATTCCTCAAGTATTAGATGAGAATCGATTGCTATTTTTGATTTTAAGTCGATTTCTCCATGTCTTCACCAATGGCTACCAATAAAAACCGAAACGTCAAAAATCGAATGTAGAATGGCTATTCCTCGACCCCCCCCCCACATAGAACTTTATTTTCTTCAATTTTAAAATTTAATGTTATATATAAAAAAAAATATTAAATAAACATATAAAAATTGTTGATCTCCAATGCTTTGGGGGGGGTCGCCCCATCGCCCCCCCTGGATCCGCGCATGGTTAACATGAACTGCAAATAGCAAGTGATATCTGATTAATAATAAAGGAATAAACATATTAATATTTCAAATGAATTTGGATAAAGTTTAGCAACGATCCGTTGCAGTTTATTTAATTAAATAGCAATTTTTGAGTTCATCAATTAAATTGTCAAATTAATATTTGTGGGTTTTAAAATTCATTGTAATTAAGTACCTTGTGGTCCACAAAAAAGGTCATATATAGTTTTTTGTAAAATTATATTTTAAAGTACTTTATTTAAGAATAAGATAGTACATTGGATAAAGTTTAGCAACGATCCGTTGGAGTTTATTTTTTTAATTTTTGTTTTTAAATGTACTTTAAAAAAATAGATAGTTTTTTTAAATCTGTGTTGCATTATTAAATTCCTCTTCAACGATAATGTGGTTAGAACTCTATTATCTATGTTATTAAGAATGAATGACATTCAAAAATATGACAAACAGTGCCGCCAACCAATGTTTAGTTTGCTAGTTTAGTTCTTTTATTGTTTGGCAAGCTATGTTGGCAATTCAGATTTGGTTTCAGTTTTCCGTGAATTTTCCAATTTTCCGGGCAACTTTTCGGATTTTTTTTTACATATTAACCTGAAATGGACTATTACGAACATTTAAAAAAAAAATTAGCCAAATCGGCCCAGGCATTTGAGAGATCTGCGCTTACAAAGAAAAAGAAATTCATTTTTATTATATAGATTGGGAATATAAATATGTAGGGTGGATACATGGATCGATGGTGGACCTTTTTTCAAAACATTATTCCAAAGCTGGTGCACAAATAGACAACTATTTTTTTTATATCATCACAACAACATATTTATAGATTTATTTTGAATAAAGCAAGTCAGTAAAGTAGCAAAAAATATATTTCTAAAAACTTACACTGTGGCGTCTCATCACAGTCAGAACTTACACCGCACACTGCCCCATAATTGGTAAAAAAACTTATTTTATATTTATTTCCACAATTGATACAAAATTCTTCATGAAAATTTCTATTTTTTTTTCTAACATTAATAAATTGATTTTTACGAGTCTATCAGATTTCGAAGCGCCCCTGCAAGGTAGACTTCTGATCTAACATCGTTGGCAAAACAGAAGTTCAGAACTTTTCTGCTAGGCGTGCTCGCTTTTCTCATTTTTCTTTCTTTCGTCTCCGAATTGTGACTTATGTTCTATTCACACTAAACTAATCTAAATCAATCCGAATCATGGTGGTTCTGATTGGTGACCTCCATGCCTTCACACTGGTACCGCGACATTTCATCCCCCGACAAAATATCCCAAGGACAAAATATCCCGGACAAAATATCCCGGACAAAATAGCCTTGCTGAAGACAGAATCAAAAATAGCGATTGATTCTCATCTTGTACTTGAGGAACAACCATTCTCTATTGGATTTTTGACGTTTCGATTTTTATTGGTAACCATTGCTGAAGACATAGAGGAATCGAGTTAAAATCAAAAATAGCGATTGATTCTCATCTAGTACTTGAAGAATAACCATTCTATATTGGATTTTTGACGTTTCGGTTTTTATTGGTAACCATTGCTGAAGACATAGAGGAATCGAGTTAAAATCAAAAATAGCGATTGATTCTCATCTAGTACTTGAAGAATAACCATTCTATATTGGATTTTTGACGTTTCGGTTTTTATTGGTAACCATTGCTGAAGACATAGAGGAATCGAGTTAAAATCAAAAATAGCGATTGATTCTCATCTAGTACTTGAGGAACAACCATTCTCTATTGGATTTTTGACGTTTCGGTTTTTATTGGTAACCATTGCTGAAGACATAGAGGAATCGAGTTAAAATCAAAAATAGCGATTGATTCTCATCTAGTACTTGAAGAATAACCATTCTATATTGGATTTTTTGACGTTTCGGTTTTTATTGGTAACCATTGCTGAAGACATAGAGGAATCGAGTTAAAATCAAAAATAGCGATTGATTCTCATCTAGTACTTGAGGAACAACCATTCTCTATTGGATTTTTGACGTTTCGGTTTTTATTGGTAACCATTGCTGAAGACGTGGAGGAATCGACTTGGTGTACCGGAAAGTCATTACCGGTTTTTATAACAGATGTCGCTAGGCTTAAGTATGCAATGTTATGATTTGACACATATACATTTTATTCTACTGAAATCAAGCTTCAAAGCTATACATGTTATATTTTGCGAAAGTAACACCTTCATAGATTTATACCTCTTTGAAAATGTCAAGTTTCATGCCTGAAAACGTGCATTTGCGGCACGCATTACTTTTCTTATTTAATCAAAAGAAAAAAGCCGCTGAAAGTCATCGTTTGCTGGTAGAAACTTACGGTGAGCATGCTTTAACCTTAAAAACATGTGAGGTGTGGTTTCGAAAATTCAAAAGTGGTGATTTCGATGTGCAAGATAAAGAACGTTCTGGTAGACCAAAAAAGTTTGAAGATGCGAAACTACAGGAGTTATTGGATGAAGACCCAACCCAAACTCAAAAACAATTGGCAGAAGCGTTAAATGTGGCTCAAGAAACGATTAGTGACCGATTACGAGCAATGGGGAAAATCCAAAAAGTGGGAAGATGGGTGCCACATCAATTGAATGACAGGCAAATGGAAAATCGAAAAATCGTCTGTGAAATGCTGCTTCAAAGGTATGATCGGAAGTCATTTCTGCATCGAATAGTGACGGGTGATGAAAAGTGGATTTACTTTGAAAACCCTAAGCGCAAAAAATCATGGTTATCACCTGGCGAAGCCGGCCCATCGACTCCAAGGCCAAATCGTTTCGGTCGCAAGACAATGCTCTGTGTTTGGTGGGACCAGAGTGGCGTGGTGTATTACGAACTGTTGAAACCTGGTGAAACAGTTAATAGTGATCGCTACCGACAACAAATGATCAATTTGAACCACGCATTGATCGAAAAACGTCCAGAATGGGCCCGAAGACACGGTAAAGTGATTTTACAACACGATAACGCGCCGTCTCATAAAGCAAAACCGGTCAAGGAAGCGTTGAAAGCACTTGGGTGGGACATATTATCGCACCCGCCGTACTCTCCAGACCTTGCCCCGTCCGACTATCAACTTTTCGCATCGATGGGACACGCGCTTGCAGAGCAGCACTTCGCCAATTTCGAAGAAGTTAGAAAATGGCTCGATGAATGGTTTTGCTCAAAGGACAAACAGTTTTTTTGGGATGGCATCCATAAATTGCCAGAAAGATGGGCAAGATGTATAGAATCAAATGGCCAATACTTTGAATAAATAAATTTTCCATTTTCTTAAAAATTACGTAGTTTTTTTTTCGAAAAAACCGGTAATGACTTTCCGGTACACCTATTTCAGCTTCGGCTGAGTTGTTTGTAGCTCCTTTTCGGGCTGAGTTTTAGACGGTTCGGTTGGCATCAACCAACCGAACCGTTCTAAATGCCAGCCCCAAAAGGGAGCTATACGAACCCAACCGAGCCGAACTGAATATATATTAACCGAACCGGAGTCGATTTGCATTACTCATAAGATTCACGCGGGGAAGGCTTATTTTGTCATGAGATATTTTGTCGGGGGATGAAATGTCGCGGAATCCTTCACACTAGCTCAGTCAAATCAACTCAATTCGAAACAAATCCCATCCCTTATTTTCCTATCTTTAGTTGCATTTGAGCTCCCAGCATGACTGCAGTAAAGAAAAGAAAATATATTTGCTTTCAGCCGGATATATTCCTGAGGATATTTTCTAAAGCAGTGGTTCTCAATCGAAAGGGGGGGGGGGGATTTTAGTATTTCAAGTGGGGAATTAATCTGCGTACAAATTTCAAAAGTTTTAAAGAATCTATTTAAGAATGGCAAAAAAACGTATTTCCAATATTAAAAGCATATTATTCGAAATCAACCTTTTGAGTTAGAAAAACCTGAAAAGGGGAATGGCATTCTTACAAAATTGCAGAAGGGGTTTATGGATGAAAATGGTTGAGAACCTCTTTTTAAGAGGTCCAAAATGGAGAGGGGATTCAAAAAAATTAGAATTCTAAAACTCAAAAAATGAATAAAGGAAATTTAACGGGGAAATAAGTACTAATTTAAAAGAGTATTCCACAGAGTTCAGTATTAGGGGTAAGGAGGGAATTCACAAAATTAAAATTTTCACTCGTTGATCCTTTACAGATTTGAAATTGGTTGTTACACCAACCAAGGCCTAAAGAATAACTGTGCAAATTTTTCTTAAGTCGATAGAAAAGCAACCCAAGGATAATGAAAAAACAAATTATGAATAAAATTTTTTTTCAATCATTCAAAATTGGACGATTAGTAGGATCTTCCCTCCTTCTTCAGCGTTCAATGAAGGAAGTTTGTACTTTGTAACCACCTCCTTCTTTCTCCTTTAACACCAAAGAAGGACTTTTAAAGGAGACAAAGAGGTGGTTACAGGATTCCTTGGTTGACCCTGTTAAACCATGAAGAGGGAGGTAATATTTTCCTTAAACGTCGATTTTGAATTATTGAAAATGACATTCCAATAAAATAGTTTATTCGAAATATGTTTTTTTCATTATCCCTTGGCTTCTTCTCTATCAACTTTCCTTATAAAAGTTATCTACATTTAGTTTCAAAATTACTATGGACTCTTATGATGGAAGGGCGAATCATAGATTTATTTCATTAACATGATTATACTTTATAAACGATATAGCACGCAGTATGTGCACCACACGACTTTCACTCACAACCTCCCCTTCTTTGAAATTATCTATCCCAATTTTCTCCCTTTAATGTAGTTCTTTCACAAATGCATAAATTCAAGAAGTCTTCGAAACTTGGAACATAAGTCATTAAAAGCATAATAAACACACTGTTAAAATTTGAAGACGATTTACCTCACCAAACATGAAATAATGGCAATTAAAAATGACATTTTTTACATAGTATGGTAGATAGGGAAAGGGTGGGGAAATGATTATTATTTTATTGAATGATCATCTTGATGAAAAACTAATATTTGTTAGAAGAATATATTCGGAGTAACTTAAAAAAAATAGAAATTATTTACCACGTAGTTTTGATAAAAAATAAAAACAACAAACACAGAAAACTGAGTTCAAAAATAAATAGTTTTGTACTCCAGTTTTCTCTTCGAACTCCTGAAGATGGGCTCGTACCTCGAAATATATGTTATAGAGTCATGCTAAAAAGCATCTTGTCTTTTAATTTTGTGAACCCTACCTGGAATTATTATATTTTAAAATTTTTAAAATTTTCATTACTTTATTTCTTAGATATAATAAAAATATTTAAATAAAATAGTAATGAGAGAAATTGCGTGCTAAAAATTTATTCTAATATTACCTATTAATAAGACAATTTTTAATCTAGGTCACTTTCTAACAATTTCTCTACAAAAGAACTTTTCTTATTGAAATGAAATTTTATTGGCTCTTATAGTATTCTTAAGCGACAAGTCCTATGTATTGTCACGATTTATCAAAACAAAGTAATAATAAATTGAAGTAGGTCGGGTTTCGAAACATTAATATTTTTATAACTCATTTTTCTTAAACAATATTATTTTACTTCGATGACATAAACGGAAATACTGGTACTCTTATCTTATACTATTAAATGAGCAATTCTTAAATATATGTAAAATGTGTATATAATAAATGTATACCTATCTCGGAAAGGATTTTGATGATTTCGATTAAAATCACGGTTTAGAGTTTTTTCGGGTCAAAAATTGATCTCTCATGGTCTTATCTTCGAGTGACTTTAATTTTAGAGGTTTTATCTTAAGGTAGTTCTTTCACAAATGAAAAGATTCAAGAAGTCTTCGAAACTTGGAATATAAGTAATTAAAAGCATAATAAACACACTGTTAAAATTTGAAGACGATTTACCACACCAAACATGAAATAATTGCAATTAAAAATGAAATTTCTTACATATAGTAGATTGGGAAAGGGTGGAAAATGATCATTTAATTATTATTTTTTTCATTGAAGAACTTTCACCATCTTGATGAAAAACTAATATTTGTTAGAATAATATATTCGAGTAACTTAAAAAAAAATTGAAATTATTTACCTCGTAGTTTTGATAAAAAATAAAAAAAAAATACATATTTGGACGATTATTTTTAGTGGAGGGGATATAATATCTGAAACGATCCATTCATTAACAGAATATAGTAGTGTAAAAAGTGCACTCACGTTAAAAAAACATAACCTAAAATTTTAAAAAAAAACTACCTTAATTTGAGAATAATCAAATAAATTTTCAAATTGTTGATATTTTTTGCAAAGACTGCCTTTTGTCTAATTCGCAAATTAGAAATTCCCTCAAAATTTTCATTTTTTTTGCTTATCGTCTTTAGAAATGACTAAAACGTGCAAAAATCATTTCCAAGCATGTTTTTTTGCCTGATTCTCTCTGTCTTTGTGTGTATGTCTGTTCTATATGTGTTTGAATTTCGAAAACTAAAGAATCTATAGGTCTTTTAAATTTCGTCTTGGTGACAAAATATTTGTATTTCCAAAACGAATAGTTAAAACTGATAGTTTTACCACTTAAAATTAAAAAATGGAGAAAATCAGAAAAAAAAATCAAATTGTTATATTTGTTGCTATTGAGCTCTTGTAGGTAACGAGCATACGAATTGAGCATAGAAGTTCGAATTATAATAAACTGCAGCTCTATTCCAAATTTTAACTTTCTTACTCAAACCGTTCACTGAAGCAAAGTCATTAAAATTTAGGGAAAACCTACCGTCTTGAAAAAGTTTGCCTTTATTAGTTGAAAACTAATGGAAGGAAGCCCAAGGATAGTGGAGATAAAAATTATTACATTTTCAAGATGTATTTATTGGACTGTCATTCTTTTTTTCACATTTCCTTCAAAACCAACGTTTCGGAGGATTCTTCACTCCTTCTTCAGGGTTTCAGAGGGTCAATGAAGGAAACAAGATGTTTAATTAAGGAATTTTTTTTTCCATTTAATGGTTCTGTTAAGAAAAGACAAATTTCAAACACTACTGGAGGAGAGAAGAAGGAAGCATGTTTGTTTCCTTCATTGGCCCTTTGAAGCCCTGAAGAGGGAGGGAAGAATCCTCCGAAACGTTGGTTTTAAAGGAAAGGAGGAAAAAGAATGACAGTCTAATAAATACATCTTATTTGGAAATAAAGTAAAGAAAATTTTTGAAAAAGTTCCAAAAAAAAACATTTTTCAAAAATTTTCTTTACCTTATTTAATATGTTTCACCAACAACCTACACCATTCTCCCTTAACAAAATTATTTGGAAATATAATAATTTTTTTCTTCACTATCCTTGGGCTGCCTTCCATTACTTTTCAACTAAAAATTCTGCCAGTCCGTCTTCCTCCAAAGAGAAAATTTCTTCACATATTTACCTTTATTATTTATTTTTAATTAAATGGATCGTAGGGAGTTGGACTTGACTTTAAATTAAATACAAAGTTTTTATTTAAATAGGCCAAACGTTTCGTTGCTGGTTCGCAACTTCTTCAGTGGCTCATTTATTAAACTCATTTGTTTGGGTTTTGACTAAGAGAAAAACCATTTTCAAACAGTATCTTTACAAATCACTCAATTTTATCAAATAATATAAAACATTTAAAACAATGTAATTGTTTCCCATTAAAACAACCAAATTGAATAAAGAATTTTTATCTACTATCTTAATCAAAACCCCAGACAAATAAGTTTAATAAATGAGCCACTGAAGAAGTTGCGAACCAGCAACGAAACTTTTGGCCTATTTAAATAAAAACTTTCTATTTAATTTAAAGTCAAGTCCAACTCCCTACGATCCATTTAATTATTAGTCATGGACACGAATAATTAAATATTTACCTTTATTTATTTATTTATTTATTTTTGTTACGGACTCCAGGTATTTAAGGGTCGCAAGTATCATGATGTTTAATCGTATGTTTCCTACATTTGATTCAATCACGAATCAAATGCAGGTGATTTTTGTCAAATATTGAGTGAAAATAATATCTGAATTTATATATTTCTAACTTGAAATAATGATGTTAAATAAATTTATAATTTTTCTTATTAATATATCAAAGAATAATTGACACATTAACGAGAAATGTTTTTATCGCGCTTTTTGTGAAAAAGATATATATCGCGAGACTACTGCGGTTGAAGCTATTGGAGTCTGCGGAGTCTTAAGTCTGGACCAAGAGAGAAGAAGATATGATCCATTTAGCTACAATCCAACGTCATTTTGCGTATAGTCAGTCAATGATGCTCCTTAAAGCCTTATTCGTGTAATACACCCGATTTTCAAACATTCAACACCCCTTCGTGGTCAAATCGGGCAAACACATTCACTAAATCGTTTATCCCTTCAACTTTTCAAGTGAAACTTTCATTCTGCCTCTTCTTTTCCCCCGCGTTTACAAACTTCAATCATCAGGCCCGTTTCCACAGGTGTCTTCGATTCCAAACCAATCCCTGAAGTTTATTACTATTATATTATATGTTTTTTCTAGGAGACGGACTGATAGATATAAACCTGAGGATTGAATGGAAGGCAGTCTAAGGATAAATAAAAATTATTATCATTTCCGTCCATAATTTGTATTAATTTGAAAGTTTTATAATAGTAAAATAAGGACAAGTTTTTATGTGTGTGAATTTTTTATTTATCAGCCAACGTTTCGTCGACTTTGCCGACTTCTTCAGGGCTTCAAATAGTCATGCCACACATTTGTCTAAATTTTCTTGTTATCTTCGTTACCATTGAAGACCATCCGAAACACAAATTTCAAAAAATATATTTGGCACATTCACACAATTTTTCTTTTTTTTCTTTCTTTTTATATTAACAATTACATTAGATAAAACAGAAATAACATAAATAGAATGAGGCAACACTATTTTTAAAACCAGAATAGAATATTTTTTTCTTTTGATCCTTACATAAAGAAATTTAAAAATAACAAGCTGCGTCAGGCGTACCTCCGGCACGGCACGCCTTCTGCACCTTGGCCCTCCGGGCGGGTGGCCCTGGCGGGCAGCGTCTCGAGACGGCCAAAAGTTTGTTTGCAATATAATTTTGTTCAACTGTATTTTAATTAAATATATTTTATTAATTAAAAATCAGCTCCAAGAAATAATTTAACTCATTGCGAAAGCAAAATAAAAAATATTTGTTATAGATTGTAGATATTATTTATTTTGAACATATATAACAAAAAATTGATATTTAGGTACTAACTAAATTTATTATATAAAAATTTCATCTATTACATTTTTATTTAAATTTAGACCATTTAGAAGCCCTATTTGATCTAAAAACCCGAACAAATTTTAAAATTTTCTTGATTTCCTAGAAGATTTAGGATAGATATATTTCCAATATTAAAATTTAATCTTGCAGAACTATATAAAGGACACTCAATTAATACATGGTCCACTGTGATTCTAGAGTTGCATATACCACACCATGGGGTATTTTCTCTAAGAATCAAGAACCCATGTGAGAAAAAGCAGTGCCCTATTCGTAGACGTATTAATTCGGTTTGCATTCTTCTAGGCATATCATATGTACTTAGTGGACAAATGTTGGGTTGACTCTCTTATGGATTGCATTCTCCCTCGCCCACTCATCATACCAGGAATTCTTTAATTGATTTTTAAAAAACTTTCTCGAGTCTTCTAAAAATATTTGAGAAAAATCAACAGCCGCCTTATTAGCTCCCATTTTGGCAAGAAGGTCAGTTGCATCGTTGCCTTCAATCCCTGAATGTCCTGGGACCCACATAAAAATAATTTCGCAATCGTCCCCCGATTGACCCCCATACAAGGACTGAATTCTCTGTACCAAGGGGTGAGAAGGATTGAATTTCTGAATGGCAAGAAGGGCGCTTAGTGAGTCAGTGATGATAAGGCTTTTCTCCAGTCCACGGTTTTTAATATAGGAGAGGGCAAATTCAATAGCTTTTAATTCACCAGTAAAGATGCTAGAGATGGAGGTGAGCTTAAATTTCATTTCAATGCTATCATGTTTAAATGCACAACCCACTTTAGTTTCAGATTTTGAACCGTCAGTGTAAATTAGCGAATAATTGTGAAATCTATTGATGATATCTTGGAATAATATCTTAAAGATGTTGCTGCTTGTGGTTTGTTTATTGAATCTATGAAGATCCCAAATAATGGTGGGCTTTTTAATAAGCTAAGGAGATTTGGGAGCACTTATGAGTGCAACTTGGTGTTTACAAGAATCATCAAATGTGTCTATGTAATTTTTCATTCTGACAGCCATGGGCTTACTGGATCTAGGTTTTGAAAATTTGTTCGGGTTTATGGGGCTAAATAGAATATTAAATGACGGGTGAGTTGGTAGAGAGTAGATTTTTAATATATAATTTAGTGCTAACATGTCTCTTCGTATTCTTAGAGGAGGTTCACACGATTCTGCTAATATACTAACTACTGGGCTAGTTCTAAAAGCCCCCAATGAAATTCGAATACCCATGTTATGTATAGAGTCAAGATTTATCATTAGCTGACGAATAAATGGGAGAAGCATAATCTAATTTGCTTCTTATTATAGCCCTGTAAACCCTCAGGAGGGCAGAAGGATCCGCTCCCCACTGAGAGCCCGCTAGGACTTTGAGAAGGTTCATCGACTTAAGACATTTCAACCTAAGTTGCTCGACATGATTCTTCCAGCTCATTTTTTTGTCAAAGATTAGACCCAAAAATTTGAACTGATCCTGGTAGACAAGGTTATCTACTTTTATTAAACGAGCAAAAATTGTATATTTATATATTTGTATCTTGCTTCTATTTTGAAAACGGCCCTACCGATTTTGATGAAATTCACGGGTTAGGGGGTTTTGGGGTTGATAATTCGATCTGTCACGGTCTCATCTTCGACAAAATTGTTTTTGATGGGTTTTTTCCTAATCAAATTAATTATTCTCAGGTAGACAAATCCCATTCTTATGGATTTAAAAAAGGTTTCCCTTTTCCTTTTGTGCCCAGGCAGACAATGGGTTGCCTTAATACATTGTTCTCAAAGGCCTTGAAGAAGTATTGTGATTGTGGTTTTTAACATATTTTGTTCAACCTAAACGTTAGAAATATTAATAAACGTTTTATAATTGCTTTTATAAAGAATTTTATTTATTTAATAGAATAAAAAATAATCAAGAATTTATTTAAAAATACCTATATTTCGCATAAGCAGGTCTCAATTTTCTGAAAAAATAACACATTTTGATAGGTGAAACTACACACCCTTTACTCTATTAATTAACATCATGTTTCACCTAAAACCTACACCACTTTCCATAAGTAAAAAAAATCTTCTATAGTAGATTGTAATTTAGATTTTATAATATTTAAGTTATTTGATTTGTAATAAATGCATAAATCATCAACGAAAATAGACTTTTGAATTGGGTATCTAATTGTGGTTAAGATATCATCATGGTGAAAAGCGTCGTACTTAACACACTACCCTGAGGATTTTTATTTTTATTTTTTTTTTTTTAACACTTGACAAAACCAATAACAGGTTACGTTTTGTTCTGTGATATTTTTGAGTTATTATCAACTAATTTATTAATTTATTTGTTTTTATATATTTATATCGAGGCCTCTTTACAGCTTCCGTATTGTTGTTTTTCTAATATGGTTTATATAATATAGTTTATATTTTATGAATTTATATTGTTGTTTTTATTGTTTGTTATTAATTTATTACATATTATATCGAAGCCCCTTTACAGCTTACCTGTTATTGTTTTCTTATATAGTTATTTATTATTAATTTCTCTTTATTTATTCATAGATTTATTGTTATTTTTTATTGTTGCTATCACTTATAGATTAGGTCGTTTATATAAATTAGTAAGAGTGTGGAGGAGATTACAGAGCCTTGGGGAACACCAGAGTTTGTGGAGAACGATTCAGATGATGTTCCATCCACCACAACTTTTATACTTCGGTTTGTCAGAAAGCTTTCTATCCATTTGCGAAGTGTTGGTGTGAATCCAAAGGCTGGCAGTTTGGCAAGAAGATTTTTGTGCCAAACCTGGTCAAAAGCTTTGGAGATATCAAGGGCTACAGCGAGGGTTTCTTTTCCGGTCTCTAGAGTATTGTTCTAGGTGTGGGTGACATAGGTTAACATGTCGCCTGTGGAGCGATTTTGTCTGAATCCATATTGCCTATCGTGAATTAATTTATTGTTTTCTAAGTGATGAAGGACGTGTTGGTTTATTACCAATTCCATTATTTTGGAAAGAACAGAGGTGATCGAGATAGGTCTGTAATTAGAGATTTGTGAAGAGTCTCCTTTTTTAGGGATAGATGTGACTCTGGCTATTTTCCAGCTTTTGGGGAATATGCCCGATTCGTAAAAGAGTTGGAATTGCTTGGATAAGATAGGGGCAAGTTCAGGGGCACATTTTTTAATGAGAATTGGTGGGATGTTATCCGGGCCAGCGGCGGATTTGGAATTTAATTTATTAATGGCTTTTATGATTATTTGGGGCCTGAAAATTATTTTGCCCATGAGGTTGGTTTGGGGGGTATAAGTGGGCGGGTTAAGCCCTTTGTCATCTAAAGTAGAGTTAGTTGCGAAATAGGAGGCTAGTGATTCAGCTTTTTCAGCGGGGGTCGTGGCTACTGAACCATTTGGGTGAAAGAGGGGCGGAAGTGAGGGAGACGCGAAATTTCTATTTATTGCCTTGTGTAACGAGAAAAAGGCCCGTTGAGCTTAAGTTTCGAATTTCGTAGCTCTGAGATTTACTTATGGTTACGAAACGAAGGGGGGGGGTGCATTCTTACGTACGTAAACATCAACTTCCGGTACTTCTGTTTTAGCCAAAATCTTGTGGTACTTCTTGTAGCATCTAGATAGCTTAAGTTTCAAATTTTCAAGACTTACCGAAGACGAGGTATGAACGATTAAAATATTTATTTTACGATATGACTAATTTACACCCTTGCTTCATTTCAATCGAATTAAAATGTATACACAACTAATAACTCATGAGTAGAGACCGGATTTTTATGTAGTAAAAACTGCCAAAACATGCCATAAAATATGCAGTTAAAATTGATGAAATATGCAACTAATATGCAGATTAGGCTAAAATATGCAAATATATGCAGTAAAAGATGGAAAAATAATTTTTTTATACACTAAAAAATTAAAATCGAAGACAAAAAGACTATATAATTGAAGGAGTGCTATGAAAGAAATAAAACCATCTGTCAAATAAGTACTTTTATTGCGTAAAAAATTGCACAAAATTTTTATTAGAATTTTTTTTTTTTTTTTTTATTTATTTATTGTCACCGAGAACACAGCTCAATTAGACAGCACATCAGTAAAGTGTTATTAGTTTTAGTGAGGGAGCCGAAGTTTAGCCGGTCGAAATTTTATATCCTAGAAGGGCTCGAACCCGGGCCTCCCCCTTTGAACATCGTCATAAATAAACATAATAAATATAATAAACCTAGGAAGTAAAATAACATGGGATGGGAGGAGCAAAAACGAAATTAAATCAAGAATTGCCCAAGCAAAAATGGGGTTTAATTCAAAAC
This sequence comes from Forficula auricularia, assembly GCA_024734495.1. Lineage (NCBI taxonomy): Eukaryota > Metazoa > Arthropoda > Insecta > Dermaptera > Forficulidae > Forficula > Forficula auricularia. The sequence continues at coordinate 5,445,425 of JALMQS010000118.1, read as the reverse complement.
AAAATCTACTATGCTCCTCCTCAATCAGCTTAGCAAACAGGAAGTTGCTATTGAAGACATATGTATGGAGCATAGCCATGTACGGGTGTGAAACCTGGACAATTGGAAAAGCGGAGAGAAAGAGATTGGAGGCTTTCGAAATGTGGTGCTACAGAAGAATGATGAATATCAAATGGATGGATAAAATTACAAATGAAGAAGTTCTTGGAAGAATCGGAGAAAGAAGAACCTTGTGGAAGAGTCTGAAGAAGAGAAGAGGTCAGATGATGGGGCACACACTGAGACATGGGGGACTGCTTAGGGATATCTTGGAGGGGGAGGTGGGAAAGAAAAGGGGAAGGGGAAGAACCAGATTAGAATATTTCAACCAAATAATTGGGGATATGGGATGCCAGACATTTAGAGAGGTTAAACAGCTGGCGGGGGACAGAGTCGAGTGGAGACGGATTGTTGCATCAAACCAGTCTTAGGACTGTATACTCAATGATGATGAAATATAATAATGTTTCAAAAAATGTGAACTAAAAAATAAGGGGGGGGGGGTAGTTTTATTTAACAGACACGATTGTATTATACTCCTTTTATTTATTTTTTTTATATTAACAAGCTTTTCATATTGACTTACCTACAAATAATAAACTAAAAAAATAATGCAAATATTTGACCGGCTCTGATCCGTACACTAAATTACACACACAAACACTCAATGGCCAAAATCGGCTATAGTTATCGAAGGCCTTTAAAAATAAAATAATGTCCCTCTGTTTTATTTCTTCATTTTTTTCTTTCTCCGAAAATTTACTTTTAAAAAAATCTGTATTTGCCTAAAAAATCCTTCAAATATGCAATTTTATGCAATATTCTTCAAATATGCAAAAATATGCAGTATAAAATTTAACCCACAGTATCCTAGATGTATGATTCGGATAGATATTGATCCCCTGGGTCGTATGTGGCGGCAAACAAAATATACAATTGCATAGGAATCCGGTCTCTACTCATGAGAGTTGATAAGTACACCTATTTTTAGCGAAATCGTTTAGACCCGTTTTCGAGAAACCGATTCTATATATATATATATATATATATCCAAGAATTGCTAATTTAATAATATAAGATATATAGCTTTTAAGAAAAATAAACCGATGGTCCAGTGAAGTTGCAAATTGCGGTGTTAATTGTTAATTGGAACACTGGTGGTTGCATGTTTGCATCTTGTGCCTATTGATCTAATTAAGTGCAGGTGGTGTCTTGACGATCGATTTGGGTGGAGGGTATTGAGGGGTTGGTGGGATGGTGGCGACTGCGCCTTGCTTCTGCTCTGTCAGCGTCCCCTGAACAAAGCACAAGTTGCGGCAGCAGAATGCTTGGAACACGCCTCGCAGCTTGAAACCCTCTGTCTGTGTCGCAGCCATGCATCCGTCCGCGAGCTCCTCTTCAGGTGAGCTCTCAGTCTCAGCCCTAGGAAACATTACAAATCGACGAACCAAAAATAGTGGATTTCTTTTCCCTGGGTCAGGGACTCATACTCAAATAACCAATATATAGGTCATATTTACCGTCAAACAGAACTTGTTGTCTACCAATAATAACTGGAGATTCAATTCTCGTTACACGTGCTAACGATGGATAATCTATCGTTTTTTCTACCGTTACATTCATATGTTCTGTCATTTTTTTGGTGGGGGCAGGGGGTGGTTTCTAACCCTCTTTGACCTCGGTCTCCCCTATCCTTATCTACGCCACTAATCGGCAACAATCCTTTAACAAAAATACATTTTGTTTTATCAACTTCACCATAGCTTACATTACCATATATTATGGAAACTGTTAACAATCAAACCATTTCTAAATAATTTTACTCTTGTATTGTTACTTGTTCATTTGAGTTTTTCTAAACAAGGTCTTGTTTTTGCTTATAAATCGCCCATTTCGAGGTTTTTGATCATCGTCATTTGACCCAGATCATCTCCAAATGGGGATGGGCTCAAAAATGGCATAGTGCCACAATCAATAAAACTCATGCAATTTGCTCAGCTTGATACATTTCTTCTTTTAACCCTTATTTTTTAATTTTTCGTATGCTATATATTTGAAAATATATTTATTATAATAATTATGGTCGCCTATATCCATTAAATTTGAATAATCCACTCAACTAATTATATTGACCCGTGAATTATGGAAACATGGAAATAAAAAAATGAGACTGGCAATTACCTGTGACCTTCAACGGGGTTCGATTCCGTGTCTCGTGCTGGAGACCAGGGGCACAATAAGGTTTTCATTCGTGAATATTAAATAGGGTATCAAATGAAAGTTTGTTATTAGAAAAATATACTTTTATACTTTTTAAACGTTAGTTTTTAATTTTTCTTAAAGCAATTTGAGCCGCGAAAGTTAAATAATGTAATGAATAATTTCTTAGGTTAATTCTACCTATTTAGAAAATTATTTTATTTTTTTGAAAAGAAAAAAAATGAATTGAGCACCCGACGGGATTCGAATCCGTGTCTCTCTCCTTTAACCGAAGAGCGCCTATACTAACTAGGCCACGGATGATCCCGCCAGGATGTCATTTTTCCTTTACTTTATTTAGTAAATAAAAATTTTCGATTTTCACAATAGCCTGAATGAATTTTAGAATTCAGTATACTAAGTATTTTCGATCATTTTATTGGGCTAAAAAAAATTATCAAAAAAAGTAGCCTAGTTCTATTGAAGCTTGCTTAAAAAAAGGTTCCTCTCACAAATTAATTAAGTAACCAAAATAATTTTCGTCAAAAAAAAATATTCGCTTTTAGTTACTTTAAAGAATTTTCACACAATTTAAAATCGGACTATTTTCTAAGTACATAGTGACTAAAAAAATGCGAAAAAACTATAACCTTGTTTAATAGAATTTTAAAAAACATTCAAAAACCAGGTATTTGGATCCTAAATTAGAAAGAGGTGCGCCACGTGGTTTTCATTCAAGCAATCGCTCTAAAAGATTTCTTCTAGACATCTTAGAAACTACTTAAAGACAATAAGAGTTGAATAAGAGATCTAGAAAGAGCGTTATATCTGAGTATTCAATGGGGAATCAATGCAATCTTTAGAAGATTCCAAAAATATAGCAAACTTAGTATATATGACTTTAAACACCACCTGAATTTACCATATACCTATTCTTCCTCTTATATATTTATATAATTTTATTTTCATACACATAATTATAGATTTTTTATGCGATCGAATATAAGAAAGGTCGCACCAAAAAGATCTTAACTTCTGTTGATGTTGACAGTCTTGTATTACCGAAGAGAAGATAGAGTGATCAAAGAAAATCGTTGAAAGATGTCTATGGCTTCTTGCCGGTCTTGAAGGATCGAAAATTGCAAGAGTTTGGAGTTAAGGAGGCTGGTACAGAGGCCCTAGAAGCTATGGGGATATATATATTTGTTGGTGAATGAAGATCTTGAATTGGCTACAATACATACAAGACAGGTTTTAGGGGAAATTATTGATTTAATATTATCACAGCATATGCTATGATACTATTTATAAAATAGGGAAAGCGCGTGAGCGCTTTTTTCAATAGACCAGCGAGTCGAGATTGTCTTTAAGGGCCAGTTGCATGTCTGTTGGTAAATTCTTTTTAAACGTTGACAAAGGATAAAACCTTAGAATTCGCCTTGTGCCCGGTGGGATGGCCAATCAGATGACAGGCCTTTTCATCTGATTGGCCATGCCACCGGTCACAAGGTGAATTCTAAGGTTTTATCCTTTGTCAACGTTTTGGAAGGCGGTCTATAGCGCGACATAGCGAGTTGTCGCGCTGCATAGCAAAAGATTCAATTCAGATTTTTTTTTTTAATGCAATCGAATTCAAGAAGGGCCCACCAGTCAAGATGCAGCCCCTATGGATCTCGAAAGACCCTTGCATTACCGAAGAGAAGGGAAAGTTGATTAAGTGAGAGGGTGGAGACGTAGGTGTTTATGCACTCGGGTTTTGAAGGTTTGAAGATTATAAGTGCTGGGAAAGATGGAGGCTGGAAGAGAGTTCCAGTACCTTGAAGTCATGGGGATATACGTATTGGCGAATGAAGTGGTCCGGCACTTTTCGATTTTGTTTTTTCCGCCTGTGAAAAATGGAGAATGAGAAGCTAATAAATTTAGTATTTGAACGAAAATATTTATGGTACCAGAAAGAGCCGCTGTATCATATGAGAAATTTAATGAAGTTGTGAAATTATTTTAATTTATTCACTAGTGGCTGAAACCAATGAAAAGAAAAGGGATATTATTAATTTTCTTTCTTATACTAAATTTATTAGTATTTCGCAATCCCCTCTTTGCCCTGCCCCTATTCATATTAAAAATGATTAATTATCTATTAATTTTTTTCAATTTAATAATATTCAATTTAACAATTCAAATATTTAAATAATTATTTAATATAATCATTATTAATTAGACTTTCTTTTTATTAATTAAAGGGTATCAAATTTATTCAAACAATCAATAATAATTTAAATTTCACATTTAATTCATTATTGATCAAGGTCTAAAAGTGACCTGTCATTTTGAGAAATAGTGTTCCTGGCTTTTCTGGAGATCTCTGTAAGTACAGCAAAAACTCGCCATACCTCATTTTATTAGCTAAATTATTATTCACCCACTCTTTTCTCCTTTTCTTGTATCTATTCCGTCTAATGAGAGAGCTAAAAGTGTAATCAAATCAAAAGACTCGGTGAGACCCAACAAACCCCAAACAAGCCATAATGTCATTTTTCTCGAAACATCATGAGAAGGCAGAATCAAAATTCTTTGGTCAGAATTTTACAAAACGTAAAAAAAATTCGTTTAGTTTATGTCCTATTTGGTATAAGCAGGGTTGGATTTGAGAGTATCCCGCCTATAGGCTAAAGTCCATTTGTCGCCCCCTCTATAGTTCATATTTGCTTGTGAATTTGTATTATGTTATAGTTTTAGAAAGTAGACTATGTAGAAGGACTAAAACATATTTTTAAGTAACGTGTATTCTTAAATTCGTACGGAAAATATTATTAACATCTGAAATACTTCATTTTAACTTTTGAATAACTTGCCAAACTACCGCCCCTGAAAATTTGCCGCTCTAGGCTGCAGTCTACTAAGGGCCAATTGTATGTCAGTTGGTAAAGTCTTTGTAAAAGTTGACAAAGGGTAAAACCTTAGAATTCATCTTGTGCCCGGCGGGATAGTCAATCAGATGAAAGTGCGTGTCATCTGATTGGCCATTCGGCTGGGCACAAGGCGAATTCTAAGGGTTTTTTTTAATGAAAATGATGAGAGAAGGAGTTATACCAAAAAGATGCAACCCCTAAAGGCCTGGGTTGGCCCCTCCACCGTGAAAAGAAAAGAAAGAATTTTAAAGAGTTTTACCCTTTGCCAACTTTTACAAAGACTTTACCAACCGACATACAACTGGTCCTTAGCCTATTTAGGGCCGGATGTATGTGGCAAAGTAAATGCTTTTTACAACTAACAAAGGGTAGATGGTAAATGGAGGGACTGGGATGGCCAATCAGATGACAGGCACTGAAAGTGGCCATCCCAGTCCCTCCATTTACCATCTACCCTTTGTTAGTTGTAAAAAGCATTTACTTTGCGACATACAACCGGCCCTTAGAAATACGGCCCTGGGTATAAGCCCAAGGATCTGGAACAGATAAAGGACGTATACCTAGGTACCACTGTAACTCATTATTGAATCGCATCTAAAGTGACAAGAGAATGCTTGCATATTCCTCTCCAACCATGCTAGCTGTTTGGGTTTTATAGAAAGTGGAAAGTTGCAGGGGTGCAATAAATCACCTGGACATGAATAGAAGGCGGAATTTCCTTGCAAAACATTTGGCCACAGATGAATTATTCTCATTCCAATAGAGATCAGAGACAATTGAAAGGACCAACATGGGCATCTTTATCTTTACATACGTCCAACGTTCGAAGAGAATATCTGGAAAATATTTATCCTCACACCAAGAAATTAGATAACATAGACCCTGGCTGCATTTAAGTTAACTCAATTTTGAGGACTCCAGTTTTCTAGAAGGTTAAAGACAAGATTGATTGAAGAAGCAACATTAATGCGATTATTTGGAATATATACTTAGGTATTAATTGAAATTTTGTGGTTCTGCAAAATTTGATCTCGAGAATTTTTTTAGATTTCAAAAAAAAATGTTATTAAAAAATGTCTCTCGTGTATATGTTGCAGTAAAACCCCGTTTTTAGTAAGAACGGGTTCTAATTAGTAGAGATTGTGGTGTTGGTGCAAGGTGAAACATCTTTAATAAAGATAAGAGTAAATAAATATTATATGTAATATTCATTTACTACTTCGACCAAGGATCTGTTGGGGACAGACAATTAGTAAAATCCTAGCACCGCCATAGATCCTTAATTCATAGTAAATGAATATTACATATAATATTTATTTACTCTTAACTTTAGAACGGGTTCTTACTAGTTAAAACGCGTTTCACTGAATAACTTTGTGGTAACTAGAATTTACTGATGTTAGGTTCAAACGAGGGGTGAACCGCGATTGGAATTAGGTGTACACCGTCTTTGGAATTATTTGGAATTACTTTGGATTCATTAGATAATCTATTGTCTTCTACTTGGAAATGGAAGTGGAAGTAGGTGTACACGATTTTTGGTCGCGGTAACCCCTCGGGTTCAAAGGTCTAGAATCTTCATTTTTGACCTTCCGCCTAATTTTGAGTGTTTATTTTCAAAAATTTTTAAACGAAAATGTCAAAAATGAAAAGCAAAGTTGTAGAGAATGTAATTTTTGACATTTTCGTTTAAAAATTTTTTCTAAATAAACACCCAAAATCAGGCGGAAGGTCAAAAATGAAGATTTGTTATAATATATTTAGTATTGGTTTATAGTTAAGGGTTATTGGGTAAATAATAGACGTAAGATATATTTATAACAATGGGTTTATTGCGAATAGTTACAATGGGAGGGCGGGCAAGGTGTGTCACAGGCCTTACGATCGTATGTCAACCACCTCGTAAGTTATCCACCCCGTATCTTCTCTCCCGATCATCCGAGTCTCCTCGCTTAAGTATAATTATATTCAGGTCAAGCTCTGCAAATTCAGCATTTTAATGCTTTTGCGTTGACCATAAAAGATGTCGACAAGGCATATCACAACAGATTCTAGACCAGTGCTTCTTAAACTTTTTGAAGTCGCGGCCCCCTTGGAACCCAAGTCAATATCTCACGGCCCTCCCTATTTTTTTTTTTAAATTCAGATTGATTAAAAAACTATTTATAATTTTGAATTATTTAACAATAATAATTTATTTGTTATTTGTTACGACTCTTGCAGGTAATCCATGGCCTCTAGGGTGGCGCGACCCACTACTTTAAGAAGCATTGTTCTTTGACCTTTGAACCAAACTCAACCAACATCAGTAAACTCTACTTGCCACAAACATATTCAGTGTAACGCGTTTTAACTAATAAGAACCCGATCTTAGTAAAAAACGGGTTTTTACTGCAACATATATATTCTTATGATTTTCAATGATTTTCTGTTGACCCATATTTACAATATTAATGAAATCTTGAATAACAGAAATTTTTTCTAATATTGGAGTTGCCCGAGGGTTAAATTTTTAATGGTGAGGGATTTATCGAGTTGAAGTTCATGCTCTGTAGACATGGCCCGATTAACTGATGGGCTAAGGGGGCTGCGGCACCTGAGTCCACATTCAATATTTATTTCTAGATATCGTAGACATTGATTGTATGTTGGTAATCTGACAAAAATCTCCATTCTCTTAAATTATTACTTTTTTATGCTTCTTATTAATTTACCAGACAGGGTATGGCAAAGTAATTTTCTTATTTAATGAACAATTATCGAAAAAATACTTTTTCTTTTCAAGGTTCTCTAACTTAATAAATATTCAATAATTTGAAATGTTATTTTGAATTATGTATAAAGTACTACTTTTACTGAAAAATTTATTTTTTCATTAAAGACTTGAAAACTGTTCGAAATCGACAAACTACAATTTGTATTTGAAGGAGACAATAAAAGAGTGTGTCTTCTGCTGGAATTATAAATTTTATTTATTTATAACGAGACTATAGTTTCGAGGGCTTTGCCCTCTTCATCAGTCTATTACAATGGATTCACAGGAATTAATTTATGAATGAAAGGTTAAAATCTTTCATGTGGCTAGGTTAAGAAATTGTTCAGTGTGGGCAAGTTAAGAATTGAAATTTATACTTGTTTTATTATTTTGGCTGTAGGTGGCGTTCATGAAGTTTTTATTTTAGCGGCTATTTTTAAAATAAAGCTTTCGGGAATTTCTATTTTCCGATTTAAGAATTTTTTTGGTGAATTATTGTATGATTTTAAAATTTCTAACGATTCGAAAATACTAATTTTTAAGGGATCTAATTCTGATCTAATTAATTTAATATTTGATTCATCTGGAAAACAATGTTTCTCGGAGATTAAATGTTCTGCAAATGCACTATGCCCCGAACCCCCTTTAAAAACTCTTTTGTGTTCCGAAATGCGTGTGTTTAAATTTCGTTCTGTTTTTCCTATATAGGTCGAATCACATTCTCCACATGTTATGGAATAGACACCTTTTTTGTCCATTTTTTGAATTTTGTCTTTCTTATTATTGCTAATATCAGATCCCAATGTTCTAGAGGATTTGAAAATAGTTTCATATCCTAAAGTTTTGAATTTTAATTTTAAAGTTTCCGAAATTTTTCCATAGTATGGGATTATTAATTTTGGTTTTGATTCTGGCTCGGACCAGTAGATCCGACAGCGCAATGACGCACTGAATTGTTTAAAGTGGTGTCTATAGCCAAGCGGGCCTTCACACGCACTCGCAACCAGCGCATACATACTCTCGTATCGTATGTGACCCTGAAGAACCACGAATGGTATCAATCAAGGTATAGGTGTATACACAGAGGTATACGTGAAATATAGCGGGCGTATATTCCACCCTCGCGAGTGTTGAAGCTATCAACAGCTGGCGAGTTAACAACAGCTATCTAGACAAAACCTTGTGCCACCACGAGACCAACCTCAGTCGAATGGAGCTAGGAACTTTCGTCCCTAGGGCTTTCTCCATTCCCCATGGCACCATTAGTTTTCAACAACCTTTGGTATGGTTGCTCGAGGTTTCTCTTGCACATGACTTTCCATGCTCCACCTCTTCAGATTCGGACTCTCTTCCCACAGTCCCAGTACGTGATCGACTGTATGTGCGGTTGGTTTACCTGATGTGATTGCAACATCACATACACCTGACAAACCGCTTGCAAATCGTCCAAGCCGGCTCACACCTGCTGCAAACAGCCAAGTAGACGAATGCTTCGTTTTTACATAATCAGAAGCATTGTTCGCCAAGCAAGCTCCGAAACGATGGTAGTCAAGCGCTCACAAAGCGTCCAATGCGGTTCACGCCCGCTGTAAAAACAACCAGTAGGATTTGAAGATTCAAAATCTTCAGCCCAGGTCCGCGACCGGTTGTCGTTTGGCAAACGACTCGCCACCTTTTATTCCATTCCAGGCGGCTTTCTGCCTATACCTCTATTTGTTATGTGTACAAAGCAAACCCACTGTGTTACAGCTTTTAGGATGTAAGATTCAAAATCTCCAGCCTAAGTTCGTGAACCGATTGTCCGCTTGGCCAACGGTTCGTCACCTTTTGTGTCTGGCTCGGACCATTGGGAATAAATCAGATTCAGAGTTGACTTTTCAATTTTCATTTTTAATAGTTTGTCAATGAGGGTTTCCTCGTAACCGTTTTTAGCGGCTATTTGTTTTATTATTTCTAATTCTTTATTGAAATTTGTTAATTTTAAAATATAACTTTATCGCACCCCAACAATAATAATATAGTTTTGTGGCTCAACTATCCATACACCAATTTCTAACAATGATCATAAATTAAAAAATATTTTTAATTTTTTATTATTTTTCCCATTCAGGAGTGACAATCAAGGGGACGGAATTGACATTAGAGAATTTTGATTTGGTAATATTGGCAGAGACTGGCTTAAAAATATAGAAGGTTACAATTTTGGTTACAATTCACTAAAAGTAAAACAACACTAGAAAGTTTTTTTAAATAAATATTTTTACATGACTTGTTATCGCAGGTACGGAAATGACACATATGAATGACATAATTATTCACAAAGAGAAACAAAGAGGTTGTCCTCTGCTTGATGCAAATAAACATATACACATATATCTCAAGATGATATATCTGTATATATATTATTTATTTGTTTGAGACTATAGTTTCGAAGACTTGGTCTTCATCATCAGTCTTTCTTCAATTATAAATGTTTTTCATGGAGTCAATATCATATGGATATTGAAAACTTGGTGTTCTTTCGTCACTGCTGGAGGGCTAGGAACTAGCCCTCCAGCAGTGACGAAAGAACACCAAGTTTTCAATATCCATATGATATTGACTCCATGAAAAACATTTATAATTGAAGAAAGACTGATGATGAAGACCAAGTCTTCGAAACTATAGTCTCAAACAAATAAATAATATATATACAGATATATCATCTTGAGATATATGTGTATATGTTTATTTGCATCAAGCAGAGGACAACCTCTTTGTTTCTCTTTGTGAATCAACAACTCTGCTACTCTCGGCAAAACAAAAACTTTTCGACATAATTATTCACTACCTTTATGAAGTCATTTTTCTATGTTATCATATGAATAATATTAACACCACTGGTTGCTATTAACAAATCAACTCACCAACTGACAATAGTTTCTCTCTTGACCACTGCAGTGATGGCATGAGTCAAGTTAAATACTAAAACTATATTGGGGACGGAATTGACACACTGCCTTTGGACAATTTTAATAATTTTTTTCTAACAAAATTTTAATAACTAAAAAAACTTTATTAAATTAGGTATATAGTCTTCATTCATCTTTTTTTTATTTAGGTGATATTTTATCCAGTCATATCTGAACATTTTTCAAGTAAATACATTGATTTCAAGATTTAAACAGCCAAATTGAACAGTAGACGGAATCGACTTTTCGTAGATTATTTGAATTGAAAAAATATGAAATTGAATAAAATCACCGTTAAAAAATTTATGAGTGCAACAATCAATGTTTACAATTAAAGACTATATAATTAAAAATGTAAAATTTATCTTAAATTGGTAAAAAACAACCTAGTGAACTTTACAATGCAAAATATGTTGGATTTGCTCAAATATATATAATTTATTTGTTAGAGACTATAGTTTTGAAGTTGGAGTTGAGTGCGAACCTTTGAACAGTGCACATCGCATGGGATTAGCTCCGAGTTCAGAGTCGAAGAAATAGAAAAGTGAGTAAATATATCAATATATTATAATCTCTATTGCAAAAATGAATAAAGAAGAATTGATAGAGATTTTAAAAGCTTGGAAGGAAGAGATAAAGGATGAAATAAGATCTGAAATCTCCCATATTTCTAAAAAATTGGAAGAAACTAAGAATATACTAATGAAACACGATAATAGAATCGAGAGTGTAGAAGTGAAAGTAGACACAATGCAAAAACAGCAGAGGCTGAAGAACATAATTCTGTTCGGTTTGCCGGAAATGGAAAAAGATATAGATTCGCTGGAAAATAATGTTATAGAATTGATAAATAAAAAAGTCTTTAAGGAATTCGATATAAGTCATGTAGACGAAATCAAAAGGCTTGGCAGACCTCAACAGAGTAAAATAAGGCCAATTCTAATAGCTCTAACTACAGTGAGAATAAAAACCAAAATCTTGAGGAATAAAAGGAGCTTAAACGGCTCTCAGCAATACATAACTGAGGATTTTACAAAAGAAGAGCTAGAAACCCGTAGAAAACTAATACCTCAATTAATCAAGGCCAGGGAAAGTGGAAAATATGCCATTATAAAACACGACCAACTAATAATAAAGGATTCAATCAAAAGAAGAAGAGATGACAACTCCCCAATAGATCCAGTAACAACACCACAAACTGTTAAAGGGAAAAAATTGAAAACCAATAATAACAAACAATTCATAAATGAAAGAATGAAAATGACTGAATTCCTAAATGGAAAAAGCGGATCATTTCCCATAGGAAACCTGTCGAATTCGGTAGACCAAGAATAGGAAATAGACTGTGGAACTCAGGCGATATACAAAAAATACCAGATTCAAAAAACCAACCTCGAACCAACCCATAGCCCAGGAAGACTGGTCACCTCGGGCTATTACGACCAAAACCTCCCAGATAACAATGTTAAAACTATATATGTCGAAAACAAAAATAAAAGAGTGGAAACTAATATGAAATCAAAAAGCAATAATAAAAACAACAAAAGGCTAGATGAAGCCAAAAAAACTATAATCAATGAAGATAAAAATCATAAAAGGAAAAAAGAGAAGAATAAAAACAATAATAACAAACTAAATATAGCAACCTTAAATGTAAGAACACTGAAAGACGAAGAAAGACTTGAAGAATTGGAAAATGCTATGAACACGAGCGATATAGATATACTAGGAGTGAGTGAGGTGAGAAGATTGGGAGAGAAAATAATTAGAAGAAAAAGCGGATATCTTTTTTGCTATATGGGCGAAACACAGGGACATAAAGGGATAGGCTTCCTAATAAAAAACACATGGGAAAAAAACATTACAGAATTTAGAGGTATTTCTGAAAGGATAGGACTACTAAAAATTGCCTACAAAAAAGATGGAGAAATTACAATAATCCAGGTCTACGCACCCACAAATGACTCTGAAGAGAAAAACGTCGAAGATTTTTACTCACTACTAAAAGAAACAATAAATTTAAACCCTCCAAACTACAAAAATAAACTAATAATAATGGGAGATTTCAATAGTCAAATAGGAGAAGGTTTAATAGATGAAAATAAAATTATGGGACCATACAGATTTGGAAAAAGGAATGAAAGAGGCACCAGAATGATACATTTTTGCCAGGAAAACAATCTTAAAATTGTAAATTCCTTCTATAAAAAACGAGCAGGGAAAAAATGGACTTGGGCTGCACCAAATGTCAAATACAAAACGCAAATAGACTATATTCTAACTCCACACATAAATTTGATAAATAAATTCGAAGTTCTCAACAAATTCCCATATGAAACAGACCATCGATTATTAAAAATAGAAATATCTTCTCTTTCCCTCGAAAAAAGACCTAATCCTAATTGGAACAAAAACTTATTTATAGATACGCAACAGGATAAGGATGAGGAAATTCTGGAAATGATTAATCAAATTAAAGACATTGATATGGCAAACAAATTCGAAATACAAAAACAATATGATGAAATGGAAAAAAGTATTAAACAAATTCAGAACAAACTCTCAAGAAAAAATGATAAACCTTCAAAATTATCAGAAAAAACCAAAATGCTCATTTTGAAAAGGAATCAACTAAAAAAAAAGAGAATCGATATAAAAAGTAAAATAGAACATAATATAATTTGCAAACTGGTGAAATATAACATTAAAAATGATTTGAAAACTTATAATAATAAAATAATTGACTCTTTAATAGTACCACATAATTCAATAAAAGAAATTAAAAAATCGCTATCCTCTGGAAATTCTTTAATAACAAGTATGAAAAATACTAAAAACTTAAATGAATATAATCGTATTAACATAGCAAAAATAGCTACTGATTTCTATAGAAATCTATATAAAGAAAATAAAGCTCAACATGAAATAGTGAAACAGGAAAATATAAGTGAGGTGGAAGAAATACCAAAAATAATTGAAAGTGAAATAGAACAAGTTTTGAAAAACTTAAAAAAAGGAAAAACACCAGGCTTAGACGGTTTAAGAAATGAAACATTAAAATTGCTTAAAAATGATATTAAAAAACCATTAATGAAAATATTTAACAACATTTTCGAAACAAAAATAATACCTAACCAGTGGAAGAAAGCAAATATAATGATAATGTTAAAGAAGGGAAATTCGAAGGATATAAATAATTATAGACCACTGACTATATCAAGCAACGTAGGAAAAATATTTTCAAAAATAGTCCAAAACAGAATTAGACAAACCATAGATTTTAATCAGCCGATAGACCAGGCAGGGTTCAGATCGGGATTCTCCACAATTGACCATCTGCATGTGGTAAACCAACTGATCGAAAAGGCAAACGAACATCAAATACAAATCTATCTGGCATTCATTGACTTCTCTAAGGCCTTCGATTCCCTGTGTCATAAATCTATATTTGAGGCACTAAAGAAACAGGGAATAAACCGAAGCTATATACAAATAATAGAAAATATGTATAAAGAAAACCAAGCAAGAATTCTAATGGATAATCCTGGTCCATTCTTCCCGGTGAAGAGGGGAGTGAGACAGGGAGATCCCCTCTCACCCCTTCTTTTTAATTGCGTCTTGGAAAGTATGTTTAAGGAGCTCGATTGGGATAAAAAAGGTTTAAATATAAACGGCAATTATCTAAACAACTTACGCTTCGCAGATGATATAATTATAATAGCACCAACAAAGGATCAACTAATTCAAATGTATGAAGAGCTACTGCTTAGAAGCAAAGAGATAGGCCTCGAAATTAATACAAAAAAATCAATAATTATGACAAACGAGAATCTTTTATCACAAATAACCAACCCTCCCATTCCATTAAAGGAGAAAACGATATACCTAGGCCAAACAATGAGCTTTCAGAACAGATCAAAGGAAGAAATTGAGAGAAGAATCAGCTTGAGCTGGAATAAATTTTGGCAACTAAAATTCATTTTAAAAAATGAAAATATCAATTCAACATCAAAGATAAAAGTACTAAATAAATGCGTAATACCAACAATGATCTACGGAGCCCAAACTTGGGCTTTAACAACAAAACTAGAAAAGAAAATAGAAACTACCCATAGAGCGATGCTGCGTAGTATAATGAAAATAAGAAAAATCGATAGAATATCTAACGAAAAACTATATAAACTATCTAAGTCTGAAAATATATTAAAAACAATCAGACTATCCAAATGGAAATGGGCGGGACACATTTGCAGAATGAAGGACAGATGGACAAAAAGAATTACAGAATGGCACCCCCACCAAAAAAGAAAAAGAGGACGTCAATCAAGAAGATGGGCGGACGAGATAACGAATTTCACAGGAATGACATGGTCAAGAATAGCTCGTGACAGAAATGAATGGAAGAGGCTGGGAGAGGCCTTCGCCCTAAGGGGTCTGGTTCCACAGTTAAACTAACCAACTAGTTAGTACTTATTATAAATGTTAAAATTTAAATTGTAAAAGTTGATAAAAAAAATAAAATAATTAAAATAAAATATGTATGTATGTATATGCAGATGTAAATATTTATTATAATAACTTTTGTAAACTACTGTAGATAAAATTATAAAATTAATAATAGAAACTTGTATACTAAGAAATGTATAACTTGGAACCAATAAAGGCTATAATAATAATAATAATAATAGTTTTGAAGATTTGACATTCATCATCAGTCTTTAAATTTTAAAACCTACTAATTGTTCATTACAAATATTATTACAGTATTTTAGTGTTTAGGAGTGAGAAATTAATATAAATTATCTTTTTATGTTTAGCTCCTTCGTATTAATAATAGAAAATTTTGAAATGGATAAATCTAATTTAATAAATGTTCATGTTGAATTATTTATTATTGTTACTAGTTTCGCCATTGTTTGGCTCATCAGACCTATTTACATTTTTTGTTTATAAAATTTTTTTGGTTGAACAATACATTTCACTGGGAAATCACAAAAATAACATATCACAATAGATCAGTTCTTATCCATTCCTGACGGACCAGTTCCAGAAAGAATACATTCGACGAGAGACAGTCAAAGAGTTAAAAAGTGGTTAAATATTTAAAAATAGTATCTCCATGTCAAATCACATCCCCAAGGGACGATCTACCATGATCGACTGGCTATGAACTCGAATTACCTCTTGATATTAATGAGATGTCTATTTAAAAAAAAAAAAAATTATTTTGAATGCAAAAATAGATCTATAATTACAGTTTTATATTTTCCATGCCCCATTATAGAAATCGGCGAATTCATAGTCTTGTTATTTATTTAATGTATTTGGTTCATTGTTTATAAAAAGACTTTCCACAAAAAATCTCTTAAAACTGTTGTTGTCTTTGTAAACAGTTTTAAAATTACTCTTGTCAAGCTCATGCCCCGTCAGAACTAGATGCTCCGTTAAAGCTGTCTGGTTGACATTTTTATTTCTAACATTGAGATCATGTTGATACAATCATTGATTTTTGTTCTTTATCGTTCCGATATACAGTATGTGCTATCACAACTACACTGGTGGTATTTGTATACTATGTTGAATTCATTGTTATTGTTGGTGCCTTCATAGTTGGAAGTAAACATTTTTTGTATTTTGTTGTCACTGGTGTTGCATATTTTTATTGTTTTGCCTGCTATCAACGTTCTCCTGAAGTCATTATTGGTACATCCTAGATATGGCAGTTTTATATAAATGTAGTTTGTTTCATTTTTTGAGATGTTGCTATTCTTATATGGAGAACTCCTCAAATGTTTATTTATTATTTGATCTGGGTAGTTGTTTGATCTTAATTTTACTTTCAGATCATTTAGATCCGATTCTAAAAATATTTTTGATGTTGTGTCCATAATCTTTTTGTAGGAGTTTTTCATTATATTTATTTTTTGATTTATTGGGGCAAAAGAGAAATAATTTAGTATAGATTTTGAAGCATAAGGTTTTTCATAGTGTTTGAAAAGTAATTCGCCATTTTTTATTTCAATTGTCAGATCCAAAAAGTTTATGCTATTGTTCAAAGAATATTCAGTTGTAAAGGTCATGAAGGGATCTATATTGTTAAACACTTCGACAATAGTATCGAAAGTTTGTCTACTTGATATAATTAAGACGTCATCAGCAAATCTGTTATATGTAATCACGTTAAGATCCGGCTCCATGATGATGCCTTCGTAATGCTGTAAAACAATGTCTGCTATTGTTGGAGACAAATTGCTGCCCATGGGTATTCCTTGTAATTGTTTATAAATTTGGTTTTTGTATTTGAAAAATGAATTATTCAGAATTAATTTTAGTGCTCCAATTATTTCCTTCTTTGGGATAGTGATATTGTTATTGTCATTTGGATATTTAGAGTTAAATATGTCCAAAAATATCAGGGGGGATATATTGGTGTACATATTTCTTGCATCCACTGAGAAGAGCTCACAATGATTGGGTATCCTTTTATCCTTCAGAATTTCCACCAATTGCCTTGAGTTCTTGAGCAATTTTTCGTCATGGTTTACCAGAGAATCCAAAACTGGTTTCAAAAAAATTGTCAAATTTTCAAATGGATTATTTTTTGTGGTGACAATTGGTCTGAAACTGAGATCCTCTTTATGTATTTTGGGCGCGAAGTAAATTCTGGGAATTTCACAGTGTGTATTTTGTAAAGAGGCGCCTTGTTTTTTATCCAAGTAGTTTTTTGCTTGCCAGTCCTTGATCATGTTGTTTGTCTTTGTGATTAGCAATTTTAAAGGATTTTTCTCTTGGATTTCATATGTAGAAGTATCCGTTAGTATTTGATTTGTTTTTGCATTCAGAATATCTCTGTCCATTATTACCAATACATTACCCTTATCTGAGCTAGTTAGAATAATTTCTTCTTTTTTGTCGTTAAGAAATTTTTTTGTTTGGATATATCTATCATTCACTGATTTGTGTATAATAGCCTCCTCGAAGTTATTAATATAAATATTGTTATTATTAGAGGATTTTAATTTTTTAATTATATTTAGTGTTTGGGCTCTGATGTTATTTTTCGTGTTTTGATCAAGATTTTTGATTCCATATTCAATGTTGGAGATTATGGAGAAGGCTGTTTGTTGATTAACTTTTTTAACAAAGAGAAGTTTTTCCCCAATGCCAGAAATTCTTGAAATTCCAAAGGAACTTCAGTCCTAGATAAGTTTATTATTTTTCCTTTTATTTCAACATTTTTCCAAAAATCTTGTTTTATTTTTTCTGATTTGTGAGAAAAATTTGCTTGTTGTTGTATTTTAGCACTAATTTCTAATTCAAATTTTTTGTTGTAATATGAGATTTTTTCATCCATGAAGTTAGAAATGACTCCTAAGATATATCTTTTTTCCACTTTATGAAATTTAGTTCTTTGTGATTTTTGGAAATTTGAATTGTTAGCAGTTTTTTATTTATGTGATTATTTAGGTTGCTCAATTCGTGATCATCCAATTCAAAGTTGAGGTGGTTATTGTTGCGTAGATTTACCTTGATGTAGCTTGGTGTGAGGAAAGTAGATTTCATTCGCAACAGATGTCTGATGTCGTTTTCCAGATTTTTTATTCTTTTGGTTAAATTAATGATTTTCTTGAGATTTTCAACAGTTTTAACTGCCATAGAGCGTTAATAAATAATTGAAAGTATACATAATGATTTATAGAGTATTTTAGTGTTTAGGAGTGAGAAATTAATATAAATTATCTATTTATGTTTAGCTCCTTCGTATTAATAATAGAAAATTTTGAAATGGATAAATGAAATTTAATAAATGTTCATGTTGAATTATTTATTATTGTTACTAGTTACTAGTTAATATTATTATAATTTAATTAATTTGAGGTATTTTTTATTGAAGACGGGATGGTAAAACTCAATACTGAATTGATACAAAGACAGCCAAGGATAATGAAAACCACGGATTCCGATTACTAGAATTTATTAGAACGTAATTTTCACCCTCTTAAATAACCCGACGATTCAAAGGATCGTCCCTCCTTCTTCAGGATTTAAAAGGGTCAACGAAGAAAGACTACTACTCTGAATTATACAAAATTCTAGACAAATTGCATTAGAGAATCAGTAATTCTAATTTTGTAGCACCAGGAAGTTCAAAATAAAATAAACATCATGTTCAGTTTTGTAAAAAAAAATCATCTCAATTTTTTTTGTTTCTTTTATCTACAATTATTATGAATTATGAATAAAAAACATTACAGTGGGATTATATTTTATTTAATTGAAAAGTTTTTGTGTTGCCGAGAGTAGCAGAGTTGTTGATTCACAAAGAGAAACAAAGAGGTTGTCCTCTGCTTGATGCAAATAAACATACACACATATATATCGAGATGATATATCTGTATATATATTATTTATTTGTTTGAGACTATAGTTTCGAAGACTTGGTCTTCATCATCAGTCTTTCTTCAATTATAAATGTTTTTCATGGAGTCAATATCATATGGATATTGAAAACTTGGTGTTCTTTCGTCACTGCTGGAGGGCTAGGAACTAATCTAATCGATATTGACTCCATGAAAAACATTTATAATTGAAGAAAGACTGATGATGAAGAAGTCTTCGAAACTATAGTCTCAAACAAATAAATAATATATATATACAGATATATCATCTCGATATATATGTGTGTATGTTTATTTGCATCGGGCGAGGACAACCTCTTTGTTTCTCTTTGTGAATATTTTATTTATTTTAAATTCAATTCAAAACTCATATCAATTAAAGTAATAATAAATAAAGTTTAGAAATTTATAAAAAATTGTGAATGATTAATTAAGTCATTATTCTTTTAAGTCTAATAAAAAAATCATAATTTCATTTTAAGTAAATATCTTTTTCCTTAACGAAATATTAGATATGAAATGTACAAACTCTCAATTAGTCCATTGCCTTTTAGTTAGGCATTCGTATCGGAAGCCTATCAAATCGGTTGTCTAACTTGCAGGCGTTCCCATCAATTTGCTGTTCGCCCTTCAATGATCAGTAATGTTGTCCAGGGGTGTCCAACCTTTTGGCTTACACGGGCCACATTTGAAGAAAATACAAATGTTTCGGGCCGCGGATAAAATACTATAATTCTATTGATATTTGTTATTCTTAAAAGATAGTTAATAATGTAGAAATAAGAACTTTATTATTTTTTTAGCTCATAGCTTCTAATTTTACTTTTCCTAAATTTTATACTTGAAAATAGCTTCTCGTATATGTAAATACATATTTACAAAAAGTTATATTATGTATTAGTATTTGTTTATTTTTCCTGACTAGATAATTAATATAAAATTCTAATAAACAGACAATATTCAATTTTTTTTCAGATTGGTATCTAATTGTTGCTTTAGAACATTCACTCAGAAAGTTTGCAAGTAGAAAATTTATTTCTAATGAAAATGAAGTCAAAAAATAGACCAAAATGATGATTATTGTTTCGGGAAATCTTAAAATCTAGTTCCAGATTCAAAATTTTAAATTAGCACTTTTATTTGTCGAAAACTTAACAGTAGATTTTCAGATTTCTTATTTTAGAGAAAAATAAACTGAAACGGATCGTCGCTAAACTTTATCCAAATTCATTTGAAATATTAATATGTTTATTATTTTATTATTAATCAGATATCGCTTGCTATTTGCTGTTCATGTTAACTTTAATTCAAAAATAATTATCAATTCTCATTTAACAGTCGAGGAATGACCATTCTACATTAGATTTTTTACGCTTCGATTATTATTGGTAACCATTGCCGAAGACTTGGAGGAATTGACTTAAGAATCAAAAATAACGATCGATTCTTATCTAATACCTAGAGGAATAACCTTATTGCATTCCATTTTTGATGTTTTGACTATTAATAGCAACCTCTACTGAAATACGTGGAAGAATCAACTTAAAATCAAAAAGACTAAATTCTTTTTGGTAAACAACTCAAGCTTGATTTTTTGATTTTAAGCCGATTCCTCTATGTCTTCAGCAATGATTTACCAATAAAAACCGAAACGTCAAAAGTCCAATATAGAATGGTTATTCCTCAAGTACTACATGAGAATCAATCGCTATTTTTGATTTTAACTCTATTCCTCTTTGTCTTCAACAATGGTTACCAATAAAAACCGAAACGTCAAAAAGTCCAATATAGAATGGTTATTCCTCAAGTACTAGATGAGAATCAATCGCTATTTTTTAACCGACTTCAAAAAAGGAGGAGGTTCTCTATTCGATTGAATTTTTTTTTTTTTTTTTTTTTTTTTTTTTTTTTTTTTTTTTTTTTTTTTTTTGTGCCTATGTTACCTCATATCTCCGCCAATTGTCAACCGATTTTGAAAATTTTTTTTGCATTGGGTCCAGTCTAGCTTCCGATTGGTCCCATTTTTTTTCGATTTTTTTTCATAGGTATTAGACCTTTTTATTAGGTTTGTTTAGGTTTGTTTAGACCTAACCTCTTTGTTTATGAACCGATTTCGATGGTTCTTTTTTTATCCGAAAGGGGGTGTCTTAGGGATGGTGTCATATTAATTTGGTCAAGTTCTGATGATATAATCACTATTAATAACATCACTAAAAAGAGAAAAATAAAAATTTTTTAAGAAAAAAATAAAAACCGACTTCAAAAATTAAGTGCAACAAATATAAAAATACACTAAAAGGTATAAAATAATTATTATCTTATTTAGTTACAACTAAACGACGAAATATTAACACGAAATTACTTTTTGAAGTTGGTGCCAAACATATACCTTTTATGAATCGCACTCGACGGATCTTACTTAGTACGTTTGGCGGGTACGCTCGCTTATAGGTATAGTTTGTTTGGCACCGACTTTAAAAAGTAATTTCGTGTTAATATTTCGTCGTTTAGTTGTAACTAAATAAGATAATAATTATTTTATACCTTTTAGTGTATTTTTATATTTGTTGCACTTAATTTTTTGAAGTCGGTTTTTATTTTTTTCTTAAAAATTTTTTGATTTTAACTCGATTCCTCTGTCTTCAGCAATGGTTACCAATAAAAACCGAAACGTCAAAAGTCCAATATAGAATGGTTATTCCTCAAGTACTAGATGAGAATCAATCGCTATTTTTGATTTTAAGTCGATTCCTCCATGTCTTCAGCAATGGTAACGGATAAGAAAACAACGCGGTTGCTATGGTTACTTATAAAATTTCCTCCCAAATTTTTACCATTTCACAGCGAGAAGCCTAACCATTCTTACTTAAGTTAGGTTAAATGAGCTATCTTAAAACGATCAAATGAATAAATTTTAAAGAATTTAAAATAAAAAATTAAAAAAAGTACTATTTTACTCTAGAGTAAAGTACTTTAAAATATGATTTTACTAAAAACTTTATTTAACCTTTTTTGTGGTCCCCAAGGTACTTAATTAGGATATTAAATTTCATCAAAATTGGTTAAGTCATTTTCAAGATATTTAGAAAAAACTAAAAAAGTACTGAAATAAAGTACTAATGTTTGTGGACCGATATGTACCAAAAACTAATCAGCGCTTCATTTTGTTAAACTAATGGTAGGTTTTCAATTTCATTTCAATCGGCGCAAAGGTGTGGAAAAAATCGTGGACAGAAAAAACGATAACACACATCCATCCATCCATCGCACTTCCAAAAAAATGGCACTTTTTGGCCTCTCGACGAGATACCAGGTAATTTTTGGCAAAAACGTCACGTGCTAAAATTCAATCTCATTGAATACTTCAATTTGTGACCTTAATTGAGTCCATGGGTTCCGTAGTCTTTACCTGAGGACCCTTTGAAGTCGCGCTTGCCGCGAGACCGATTACAATACTTTCCCCATGCTTCGCATTGGATAAAGTAAAAATTACCAGACCAAATTGTTGTGCGTTTTATAGTATTTACATATAAATCTCAATGTTTTAATGAATTTTATGACTTTATATTGGGCCACGGGTTGGTCAGCCCTGGTTTAAATCGAATGGGATTAAAGAAGGATATGAGAAATGAGAAATTATTTTTTAAAAGGGTCACGGAAATAATAATCCCTAACTATCCTTTATTTATCTTTTGACATGTAAGAACGTGCAAAGATCTAAAAGACAAGTCTTGACAAGTTTTAGTCCAGAAAAAACTTCACGTATTGTACAAATATAGTACATTCATATTTCGAAAAAGGGAATAACTATATTTCTACATATAAATCTCAATGTTTTAAGAAAGTTTATGATTTTATGTTGGGCCACACTCATTGCAGTGCTGGGCCGCATGCGGGCCACGGGTTTGACAGCCCTAGTTTAGTAATTTTTTTTCTGTAACCCCCTTAAAAAGCTTCCTTTTGATGAAAAAACGCTAGGTAAATTTTTTTTGATTAAAAACAACATGCCGCATAAGTGCATTTTTGGTAAAATCATGTTTTTTGGAAATTTCTTATTTAATATCATCATCATTGAGTATACAGTCCTAAGACTATTTTGATGCAACAATCCGTCTCCACTCGACTCTGTCCCCCGCCAGCTGTTTGACCTCTCTAAATGTCTGGCATCCCATATCCCCAATTATTTGGTTGAAATATTCTAATCTGGGTCTTCCCCTTCCCCTTTTCTTTCTCACCTCCCCTTCCAAGATATCAACCCCTAAGCAGTCCCCCATGTCTCAGTGTGCCCCATCATCTGACCTCTTCTCTTCTTCAGACTCTTCCACAAGGTTCTTCTTTCTCCGATTCTTCCAAGAACTTCTTCATTTGTAATTTTATCCATCCATTTGATATTCATCATTGTTCTGTAGCACCACATTTCGAAAGCCTCTAATCTCTTTCCCTCCGCTTCTCTAATTGTCCAGGTTTCACACCCGTACATGGCTATGCTCCATACATATGTCTTCAATAGCAACTTCCTGTTTTCTAAGCTGATTGAGGAGGAGCATAGTAGTTTTTGTTTTGAATTAAACCCCATTTTTGCTTGGGTAATTCTTGATTTAATTTCGTTTTCGCTCCTCCCATCCCATGTTATTTTACTTCCTAGGTAGCCGAATTCCTTAACTCCTTCTAGGTTTTCTTGGTTAATTTTGATGCATTCCTGTCTCGTTTGTTCTTTTTTTGTACATCCTAAGACCTTGGTTTTATTCTTGTTTATTTTCATTTTGATTTCTTTTCTATTAGGATTTGGTTAATTCCATTCAGAGCGTCCTCTAATTCTTTTTTATTGCTTCCTAGAAGGGCAATGTCATCGGCAAATCTTAACATAGCGATCTTTTGACCTTGGATTTCGATACCTGGATCAATTTTGTCTTTGAATTCTTTAATCGCTTCTTCTATGTATAAGTTGAAAATCATGGGTGACGGCACACATCCTTGTCTTACACCTTTTTTTTATTTTGGCTTCTCTTTGCTCATCTCCAATATTTATAATTGCCGTCTGGTTTTGATATAGATTGTAGATTAGTCTTCTCTCCCTGAATTTTATTCCCGCCTGTTTTAATATTTTAAACATAATTTCCCAATTGACGTTATCGAATGCTTTTTCTAGGTCTATGAATCCGATGTAGACAGATCTCCCTGATAAAAGCCCTTTCTATCTTATTATTAGTCTAAGAGAGAGAATTGCTTCTCGGCTGCCTCTGTTTCTTCTAAAGCCGAACTGGTCTTCTCCCAGATTTTCTTCAACTCTTTGTTCTATTCTTCTTTGGATTATTTTGGTTAGGATTTTGGAGGCATGTGAGGTTAGGCTAATGGTCCTGAAATTTTCTCATTTATCCGCGCTCTGTCTTTTTGGGAAATGTGACTATTTTGTTTTTTTGGAAATCTTTTGGAATGATTCCCAATTTATAGATTTTGCTAATTAGTTCAAAAAGTTTGTCACGTGCCTTTTCTCCAGAGTTCTTTAGGATTTCAGCTTGTATATTGTCTATTCCGGGTGCTCTATTATTTTTTAGTTCCTTCAAAGCTGTCTCGAATTCTGACCTGAGTATGGGGTCTCCTAATTCGTTTTCGTCTACAGATTCTTCTTCTTCTATTGGGTTCATTGTTTTTTCTTCTCCATAGAGTTCTTCTAGGCATTCCTTCCATCTATTTGCCTGTTCGTTTTCGTTTAGAATAATGTGGCCTCCTTCATCTATTATGTTCTTTCTTTTTGGCTTGTCTTCTTGAAAATTTCTTTTTATTGCCCTATAGGCTACATCAACTTTTTCCAATACTAGATTTTCGTTGACTTCTTTACATTTTCTTGAATCATTTTCTGCTTTTCTACATTCTCTTATAACTTTCCATCTTAATTTTTTATATGTTTCTTTCCCTTCTTCGTCTTTTCTGTTCTTAAATTTTCTTCGTTTGTCAATCAGTTGCAGTATTTCGTCTGTAACCCATTGGTTTTTAATTTTGCTTTTCTTTGATTGTTGTTGGCTGTATCGGTCAGGCTTGATTTCATATCATTCCATTCATGTTCGATTTCTTCTTCTTTATTATTTGTGGGTGTTTTTTCTTATTCATTACGTTTTCGAAGAGTTTTTGAGTTTCCTTATTTTGTAATTTAAATAAATCCCAGCTTTTTGCGACCCCCCCCCCCCTCCCCCATTTTTTTATTAGTTTTTTAAATTTTAGTTGGCATTTCATCGCAATTAGATTGGGATCACTAGATATATCAGCCCCAGGATAGCTTTTGCAGTCCTTTAATTGATTTCTGAATCTTTGTCTGACTAATATGTAATCTATTTGAAATCTCACCTTGTCTAACGGTATTTTCCATGTGTAGATCCTTCTTGGATGGTGTTGGAAGAATGTGTTTGCTGTGCTTACTGCAAAATTCAATTAATCTTTCGCCACTTTTCCTTCTTTGCCTTTTCCTACTCTTGCATTCCAATCCCCCATAATTATTAAATTTTCATCCTCTTTAACGCGCTCCATGAGGTCTTCAATTTGATCGTACATTTCTTCTATTTCTTGGTTCTTATGTGATGTAGTAGGCATGTATACCTGGATTATCACAGTATCTTTCGGTTTCCACTGTGATCATAACAATACTTTTGCTTACCTGTAGATAATTCTTTACCCTTTGCCCTATTTTTTTATTCATAATAATGCCCACTCCCGCCCCCCCCCCCCCCATTCTGCCCCCCCGTGTTAATGATTAAATATGAAATAATAATAATTTTTTGATAATTGATATTATTATCAATGTTACATTATTATTATAAAAATGACATCGATCTAATATAGCATCTCAGGTAGGATTCATCGGTGGCGCAGTTGATTTTGGTTAGCGCACCCTCGGCTAAAGAGGAAGACGCGTGTTCGAATCCTGCCGGATGCTAAATTTCTTTTTTCCTTTTCAAAAGAAAATAATAATAATGAAATGATTATTGAACTTCAAAAATTCGCAGACTGAATCATGAAAATTATTCAAATTTACACGGTTCAATTAATTTAAAATTATTAATATCATTCCAATACCGAGGAAGACCGCCGAATAGATGGTCAAATGAACTGGACAGGACAGTCGGAAGAGACTGGATGAGGACTGCGAGGAATAGAAAAGTATGGAACATATTGGGAGAGGCCTATGCCCTAAGGGGCCTAGTTCCATCATAATTTGTACAATTGTAAATATAATATAAGTATAAATATGTTGTAATTTATTGTGTATTGCTTGATTAAATATAATTTAAATGTAAAATTGAACTAAATAAAGGCTATAATAATAATAATAATATCATTATTTTCATCAATAAATTTGTACTAATTTCGCAAGGAAATTTCCTATCGGTAAGTTACTCTAGTAGGTTATGCACAATCATTATCTATATTTATTAAATTACCGACGCTTTCATACGTCTATAGTTTCTATAAAAAAATGTCCCGAAATTTCTCTTAGTTGTACTGTACAAAATCATTGACTATAAAGTGTTGTTACCATCCTTTATGTTTTTTCACGTTCTGTTAATAATTAATCATTTATTATATTTATTTGTGCACCAAAAATGAACTTGGATCGTCTTGCGGCACGTTATGTTTTTATATTAAAAAAATTTAACTGTATATATATATATATATATATATATATATATATATATATACATATATAATCGGTTTCTCGAAAACGGCTCTAATGATTTCAATGAAAATCACGGGTTAGGGGTTTTTGGGTGGACAATTAGATCTATCAGAGTCTCATCTTCAGTTAACTTTATTTTGGTTGTATTTTTTCTTAATTAAAATAATTATTTACAGGTAGTTGTGTCAATAAATATTTAAATTTAAATTTTTTTTCAATTTCCTTATAATATTTTAATACAATAATTAATTGTTCTTTTTTAATTTAAAAACCTACTAATAGTTAATTACAAATATTATTATATATTAAAATTAGATATTTAATTAATTAATTAAATAACTAGTTTAATAAATTGTTAATTAATTAAAAGAAAACAGATAATAATAAATAAAAATCGGCCTTTTTACTTGAATTGAAAATTAAGAGGGGGGTAATATTTAAAACCTCTAAATAAGGCATATTCTCTACGAATTCGTTTTTTGAAAATTAACATATTTGATTATTGGATAAATACTTGGTAGGTTTCACATTAAGATATAAAAATAAAACGAATTTATTTTTTGGAGAGACTTTAATCTTGATATATATATTTCAGGTGGCTAACCCATCTTCAGGAGTAACAGAAAGTAACTGAAGATGGGTTACCCACCCGAAATATATATATCGAGATTAAAGTCGCTTGTCGGAGTTATGTGATTATTTATAAGCTATTAAATTCTGATAAATTCATTTGCCCGTCTTACTTAGAAAATCTATTTGTCGTCGGTCGCTCCACCAGGAAGACAACGCTAGTGCAGGTGCACTATAAAACTAAACACTTCTTTCATTCCTTCAAATTGGCTGGTGCAAGGCTTTGGAATGAACTTACATCCAAATTTCATGCAAACCCGACTCTTGGTGCTCTCAGGTCTTCGTTCTTTATGGATCCCACCCAATAAATGATACTCCTTACTCTTATTTCCTTTATGTCATCTAATCTTTCTCTACTTTTTTTTCTCTCCTTCCCCTTCAAAATTTGTGTATTTGTGAAATCTTTTGCCAACATTGTAAAATATTGTTGCTAAATTATGTATAAACACTAGGTTGGGACCTAAGATCCTATGTTTGTATACTTTGTGAAATAAATAAAAATATTTTTTATATTTGATGTTGAATAAAAAAAATAGTTCTTATAAAGTCTCTCCAAAAAATAAATTCGTTTTATTTTATATCTTAATGTGAAACCTACCAAGTATTTTTTATCCAATAATTTTTAAAAATGTTTCACCAAGTACTAACACCAAATTCCTTAAAAACTATCACATATTTGCTGTTTGGCACTGAACTTATAAATGAAACAGTTCTTTGTCAATTTCAAAGTATTTTCCTGCTCTAGAAAATTTGCTTTTTCGTTTTAATTCATCGTTAGTAGGTAAATGAATTTAAAATTTTCTCAGTTAAAAATTAAAACTCGTTAGAAACATTAGAATCGTTCACTTAGCTGCATATTAACGGCATTAACCGGCAGTACTTTATTCTAATACTTTTTTAATTTTTTTCTAAATATCTTGAAAATATCTTAATCAATTTTGATCAAAGTTAATATTCTTGTAGTACCTTGAGGATCTCATAAAAAGGTTATATAAATTTTTATAGTATAATTATATTTTAAAGTGCTTTACTTTACAATAAGACAGTACTTTTTTAAATTCTTTAAAATGTATTTATTTGATTTAATAAAGCTCATTTAACCATGCTTAAGTAGGCTTGCTAAATTTGAGAGAAAATCTTTAAAGAAACCATTGCAACTGAATCCGTTTATTCGTTACCTTTGTTTAAGATCTGTTGGAATCGACTCAAAATCAAAAATAACAATCGATTCTCATCTAATACTTGAAGAATAATCATTCTAAATTGCATTTTTGATCTTTTGATTATCGATGACATGGAGGAATTGACTTTAAATAAAAAATAGTTAGCAATAATTGATCGAAACGTCAAAAATGCAACGTAGAATTGTTATTCCTCAAGTATTAAGATGAGAATCAATCGCTATTTTTGATTTTAAGTCAACATTGATTTCAAATAGCAAGTGATATCTGATTAATAATAAAGGAATAAACATATTAATGTGGGATCCAGCCAAGCCAACTTGCCCTGGTCCTACACACCATGACACCGCCCTGATTCCAGCCACCTCGCAGCCGCCTGACTGGTGTCCGTCAATCCGAGCAGGAGCTTAGCAGATCTTCACAGCCTTTTCATTGCCAAGTTTCAGTAAGATTTCCACGCAACCCCCAAGTAACCAAGCGATCCCCCAGTGGCTCCACCACCCCAATCTGCACCCGTTCAACCCCCTCCAGCGAAGAGCTTGCTTCCCCTCCAGTTGCGCACGCATGCCCCTCTCGCTGCCAGCATCCAGATGAAGTGTGTGAGTGAACCCCCCCCCCCCCTCAGTGCGCTTGTCCATTTCCTCCTTTCCCTTAAGTTGTGCACCCTTGCCTCCAGACAAATGTTCTACAAAGCCGCAAGATAGCGCAAGCTATGCTCCCCCGCCACTTCTCCAAGCTGCGCGCGCCTATCCCCTCTTCTCACCGCCGTCGCCGCATGGAGCATTTAACGAATCACGACCCTCCTAAGATATTCTCATTACGTGTATAAAGATTGCCTCGCATTATTTCAAAGCAGTTACGATTACCCCTCCGACACGAACAGTTCATCCCGGAGTTCTATCAGTTATATCAGCAGTGTGTGTAAAGAGTCAGTTATAAGTTTATCAGTGTTAAAATCCCAAGTTCAAGTTGACAGTTTTATTTCTATTATAAAGCATTTGTTATATTACTATTATTGAAAAGCATCTAATAAACCATTATTATTGAAAATACTTGAGTCTTTCTTCACCTGGTTTAAGCCACCTAGAATAATCCCTACATTAATATTTCAAACGACTATGGATAAAGTCTAGCAACGATCCATTGCAGTTTATTTTTGCTATTTTAGGCGCCGTACTCCATGCTTTTTTGTTTTTCATAACTCAGAAAAATATTTAGTCAATCCTTTTAAAAGTAAAAGATGACCAATATTATATATAGATATATATCTAGAATTTTTTTAGTAATGATTCATAACCTTTATTTAGATTGTTCTTAATAATATTGGCGCTCCTGGCATTTGCCCAAATGCCATCCCGTCATTACGGCTCTTTTATTACTGATATTGTTGCGACAACGAGACACCCCAAGAAGGTGCAGATCCTATAGGCCTGGATTGGCCCCTGAAAAGATTTTGTTTTGCCGAGGTTAGAAGAGTTGTTGATTCATAAAGAGAAATCAATGAGATTGTTCTCTGCTTGATGCAAATAAAACGAATATAAATATGTATATAAGTATATATATCATTTATTTTGAAACTATAGTTTCGAAAGTTTTACCTTCATTATCCGTCTTTTTAATTTGAAATATTTTATCTGTTCAAATATCCGATTGGACATTTTTTGTTTTATTGTAATAGTGAGCTTCTCACATAACAAACTTTTGAATGAAACTCAAACCTTCGAAACTTTTAAGAAGAGGACGAGATTTTATGGACTGGATTGGAGTTGAATGTATCTGCCAGAAGCACGACGTTTCGACAACTATTTCTGGAGTCGTTTTCAAGTGCTATGGGGAATTCTATTGATAGGCTTTAATAAATTTCGCAGGTGATAAGAAGTTTATAGAAAAGTCTAGCAACTTTAAAAACAATTTCTCTCCTAATTAAAAATTTTGGTGGAGAAAGCGTTCTTTCTTTAACTTCAATCACCCTTTATTTTTATACCTCCCCCCCCAATTTCTGGCTTTGTGAAGTGTTCCTTCGTTGGAAAAATGTAGAAAACTCGAGTATAGAATATCTACATGCGCCTCAAGTTAATTCTACGTGGCCGCTTGAAAACAGATTTTACACAAAATTAATTTTAAAATAATTTAATCAAAAATAAATATTTGATTCACTCTTGTTTTCTTTGTAGGTATTTCTAGCGTCTCAAGTTGTGCCCAGCTAGAAAGCCTTCCTGAGCTGCCACCTCATGACGAAGCTCGTCTGCAAAGGGCTGCACATTTACTTCAGCAGCGATTAATTCTTCGACAATGGCTGGTCCAACATTCCCTTCACCATCATTATCAAAGGTAGGCTTATAATTTTTTAAAAACACAATTTTTTGTTTTACCTACTTCCTTGATCAAAAAGTTTCAGGAATTTATTCATAAAATTAAAAATACAAACTTATTCATCAAATTCGATATTGTCCCCTTCAAAGTGCTCCCCACCGAATGCAACGCACTTATGCCAGCGCTTAATCCAATCCTCGAAACATTTTTTATATTCGATTTTCGGTATGGCCTTCAGAGCTGTCTGCGATTTTTGTATTATCTCCTTTTGGCTGCTAAAACGCGTTCCCCGGAGTGGGTTTTTTGAGTCGACTGAACAGGAAGATGTCGCAGGGAGCTAAATCAGGTGAATTCGGAGGGTGTAGGATGGTAATGGTTCCGTGTTTATTCAAAAAGTTGCGGATAACGATAGGATTGTGCGACGGCCTCTCGGCACCAGTTTTGCAGCGTCCCGTCTCAAACCCAGATCATTATACAAAATTTGCACGAGAGACGGACTGGTAGAAATTTCAATTAAAAGTAATGGAAGGCAGTCCAGGAGTATTGAGGAAAGAAAAAATTAACACATATCCAAATAAGGTGTAATTTATTGGAATCCTTCCTCCTTTCCTTTCAAACCGTCGTTTCGGAGGATACTTCCTCCTTCTTCAGAGTTTCATGGGGTCATTGAAGGAAACAAATAAAATGCTTCCTTCCTCTCTCCACAGCAGTGTTTAAAACTCTTTTCGTCCTTAGCAGAAGCATAGAAAAACAATTTTTGTTTCCTTCTTTTCTTTATTTCTTCATTGACGCCTTGAAACCCCGAAGAAGGAGGGAAGAATCCTCCGAAACGTCGGTTTGAAAGGAAAGGAGGAAGGAATCCAATAAATTACACCTTATTTGGATATGTGTTAATTTTTCTTTTCTCACTACCCCTGGGCTGACTTCCATTACTTTCAATTAAATTATACAAAATGTCTTGAATGGATCCATAACGGATGTTCAAGTCCTCTGCCATCTCTCTAATGGTCAATTTACGGTTTTCGGCCACCATTTCTTTGATTTTATTCACGTTTTCGTCGGTTTCGATGTCGATGGCCTGCCACTGCGATCGTCATCTTTGAGAGACTCACAACCAATTGTGAAACGTTCGTGCCACATATAAACGTTTGTTTTCGATAGAATATCGTTACCGAAACACTTCTTCAACATTTCACAGGACTTCGAACCGTTGAATCCGTTTTTAACGCAAAATTTAATACAAGCTCGTTGCTGCAAATGCGATTCCATTGTTAAAATAGGAAACACCCACACAGGTAGACTTGTTAAAAAGGGGGTAACTTTTACAAATTTCAAGTTATGACGTTTATAATTGGCACCGATGTCAATGAGAGATGTGGCAATCTAATAAAAAAAAAAAAAACTAAAATAGGGTAGAGTGACTCTATAGGGAGAGTGGCGACACCTAGGGTCATCCGCCATTTTTAGTCGTTTTTAAATTGAAGAATATTAGGAAATTTAAGAAAATTAATATTTAGACACATTCTTTACACATATTAAAGATTATTTAATTAAAAATAAAAGGTAATAATAATAATATTATCTTAAATTTCCTAATATTATTTAGCTTAAAATACGACTAAAAATGGCGGATGGGCCTACGTGTCGCCACTGTACCTATAGAGTCACTGTAAAATAGGGTAACTGAGAGCGCCACAGGGCGGACTTTCCTAAAACTTTTTGATCAAGGAAGTATTTCCATAATGCTTTCTTTTCAAATAAAAAGATAGAAAACGAAAACATTACAAGATCCTTCCGTGCCCTCCCTCATCTTATTTATATATTTTTTTACTTTATTATATGCCATACTTAGTATTATTATAATCGCGCAAAAAACAGATATGCAGATTAGGAATCAAGAGGAAAAAATATTGTTTAATTTACAGATTAATTCAGCTCGAAGTAACTTCTTTAGATGATGTGTATTGGCTCGAAGATTCTAAATCTCGACCACAGCTTGGGAAAGATTTTGCAATCTGGAGTGCAGCTCAACAAGCATTACCTACTTCAAAACAAGCACTTGCACAACTTAAAGCTGAATTGTGGAGTGCTGTAGTTAAAACTACTCAACACGAGGACGCTTGGACATGGGGTAATTATTAAAATTTATAACTATTATTATAATATAGTGACGTTTCAGCTGATATTCTCACACGTTCATCAGTCTACAAGGAAAACATAATCTTAATTACAGTCAAATCATATTCACATGTCATTCTCAAGATAAAAAGAAAAAGGAGAAGAGAAAACTCACCCAAGCTTTTCATAACATAGTACATCTGTGTAGAATGTCATTCTCCAGATAAATGTACTATAAATGATGTATAATGATGTATAATACAGATAAATGTACTACCTATATTATGAAAAGCTTGGGTGAGTTTTCTCTTCTCCGTTTTCTTTTATCTTGAGAATGACATGTGAATATGATTTGACTGTAATTAAGATTATGTTTTCCTTGTAGACTGATGATGGCTTGAGAATATCCGCAGAAACGTCTCAAAAGTTTTTCGTGAAAATAAATAGTTTGAATATAAAGAATTTTATTTCTTTTTCCTAACGAAGACATTCCATCTGTTTCCAAGGTTTTCAAGAGCCTCAAAAAACACCAAAATTGTGATTATCTTTAAGTTATCCGTCCAAAAATTAGTTTGACGTAACTTTCCTCTATCTGATTTTTTCCCAAGCCAATTCTTTTACCTCTCTAAAAGGCACACAATTCGTTCAATATCTTGAAAATATTATTTTCCTTTCATGTAATATTTTAAAATGAATTTCTTATTAATATATTTTTTTTATTATTGAAAAGAAATAAGTATTTTTTCAAGAATTACAATACAAAAAAATATTATGTCTTTAGGAGGAATGCTGGTAGTATCCGTCTCTGTTGCCGGCCTAGTTACTTTAGCAGCAATGACGCAACCTGCACTAGCTCCTGAAGCTAAGCACACCCTCCTTCAATACGTTACTGGAAAATATCTCCTTCCCAGTAATTGCAATGTCCATTTTGAATGGGAGGAACCTCAAGTGGTCGGGGAAACTATGACTTTTACAGTAAAGGTAAACCTATTTGTTTATTTAATGATATTTATTCATGTTCATATACGTATTTTCATTAAATGTTTTTGAGTGTTTGTAAATTAAACAGGTCATTTGCAAATACGTTTATCTCAATAACTTCTAGGGATTAGATGATATAACTCTCTTTCTGTCTCCATCTTTCCCGAATCTTTAACTTTCATGACTCTCAGGGGTACACAGAACACTGTGCAGTTTGTTCTTGCCGGCCTAGCAGTGAATAGGACCAGAAGCCTATTGGATTAGTATGTTGATAAAAATAAGGAAAACTTAGGGGAAATTACTAAGCCTTTGGGAGCTCCATTATTAGTAGAGAAGAAGTGAATGATAATCTACCAACCTAAACCTTAATACTACAATTTGAAAGAAAACTTTCAAACCATATGAAGAACTTTGGGATTAAGTAGTTCTTTCACAAATGCAAAAATTCAAGAAGTCTTCACTTGGAATATAAGTCATTAAAAGCATAATAAACACACCATTAAAATTTGAAGACGATTTATCACACCAAACATGAAATAATTGCAATTAAAAATGATTTTTTTTAAATATGGTAGATTGGAAAAGGGTGGGAAAATGATCATTATTTTATTTTTTTCATTGATGGACTTTCACCATCTTGATGAAAACTAATATTTGTTAGAATAATATATTCGGAGTAACTTAAAAATAAAATTGAAATTATTTACCTCGTAGTTTTGATAAAAAATAAAAAAACAAAACATATTTGGGCGATTATTTTTAGTGGAGGGGATATAAGATCAATGACTTGGAAACGATCCATTCATTAACAGAATATAGTAGTGTGAGAAGAACGTTAAAAAAACATAACCTCAAATTTTAGCACCCTTCATATGTATAGACTAGAGTGGTTACGAGGCTAAAACTTGATTGGTGGATTGTCGCGAAAGAACTACCTTAAGCCAAAGGCGAACAATTTAGAAAGAAGGTGTTTGTACCAAACATAATCGAAGGTTTTTAATATATTCAGGGGACCGCGGTCTGGTTTTATTCACGGAATTCATTAAAATATTGCCCGTAGATCGGTACTATCTAAATCCGTATTGCCCATAATGTATTATTTTGTTGGTTTCTAAGTGATGAAGGGCAGGTTGATCAAATTTGTCATTATTTTAGTAAAAAAGGAGATGATAGCTATGATTCTGTGATAATTTGTGATTTGGAAGGGAATGAAGAACAATAGGGTAATTCGAAAGGATAAAATTGGTAGTATATTTTCAAAGAGGGGATTGCAAGCGAAAATCATGTGGTGCGCACACTATTTGATTTTCAAGGAAATTTAATTCCCTAAAGACAATTTGATAGAGTGAAATTAGAATAAATAGGAATTTTTTTTAAATAAAAAAGAACCACTCTTCCATTATTATTTAAATAGAAAACTCTTGAGCGACCGTTTAATATTAAAATTAACACCTCCCCTTAAGTGAGGATTATTTTTTTCTACATATACTACAGGATTAGCTTGTATAAAAACAAAAAACAAAAAATAGTTCCTTCCAAACGAAACACAATATATATATATGTTTGTCTTGTAAAAATTCAATAAATAAGGTAAAAATCGTCATTTGGGGAGAATTATCCAATTAAAAAACTCTTAAAGTTTATTATTGGATTATAGAAAATTTAGGTTTAATTAGGCTCAAAATAGGTTTTTAATAATTTCAATAGGCTGAAATTTCCTAGATTTCAAAACAATATAACAATGGGTTTGCAAATGATTTTGTTTTCTTTAAAGAATTCTACGAGCTATTTGAATTTTGTTTTAATCTTTAAAATATATTTTTAAAGAAATTCCAAAAGCTAATTAATTCCTTTCAGTTAGTATAGTTTCAATAATCCTTTATAATTAACTTTGAAATAAATAAATAATATTGAAATGAATGAATGAGCTCGAATACAAAAGCCAAAAGGCTTAGTTCTTTTGAAATGGCTGAGGGTCTTAAATACAATAGAAAAAAGATGAGATGAGATTCCCAAGGGTATTTTTAAGAAAAATGATTTTTAAATAACATTTTATTTTAAATTAAATATTTTTCATCTATATATATAATCAAAAGCTTGGCTGAAACTTTTTTATTTTTTTCTACCCTATTAAAGAAGGGTTTCACAATTTTTTTCAAATTTTTTCACCCAACCCAAAAGAAGTTAGAAATTTTTGAAAAAATAGCTTTTTTTAAATAACCATAACTTTTTCAAAGATTTAGTTATCATGATGATTTTTTTTTAATTTTTGGTTTTAAATGTACTTTAAAAAATAGATGGTTTTTTTAAATCTTTGTTGTAGTATTAAATTCTTCTTCAACGATAATGTGGTTAGAACTATTGAGAATGAATGACACTAAAAAATCTGACAAACAGGGCCGCCAACACATGTTTAGTTTGCTAGTTTAGTTCTTTTATTGTTTGGCAAGCTAGTATGTTGGCTAACCTGAATTTTTTTTTAGTTTTTCCTGAATTTTCCAATTTTCCGGGCAACTTTTCCAATTTTTTTTTACTTATTAACCTGAATTGGACTATTACGAACATTTTTTAAAAAAAATTAGCCAAATCGGTCCAGGCACTTACAAAGAAACAGAAATTCATTTTTATTATATAGATATATCGTCACCTTAGAGTGTAAACCTGCTAACTCACAACAAGGAAATTTTACAGGGCAGAGAAAAAACAAACCAAATTTAATATTGTTGTTATGGAAAGAAACTATTTTTCACATTTTTACTTTACCATACAAGGGTATGGCCAAGTATTGTAATCATGCATGAAAAAAGTGTTTTTTTTTGCTTCTTTTTTTCGAAATATCTCAAAAACGGCTGAAAGTATTTTGATTAAAAAAATTGAGCGAAACCATGGGATTTCGCTCTACAAAAAAGCTCTAATAAGTGAACATCGAAAAAATTATATTTTTTGAGATAATTATTGTTTTGTCAAAATGTCTGTTAGTCTGTGCGTTACTAAATTTTTGTGAACGAGGTAGCTCAAAAACTAGTGTGAATATCGAAACCAAATTTCACACGTAGTTTTGGTCCATTGAGATTAAGAGCTGATTAAATTTTGGTACATATCGACCCAAAATTAAGGGGGGGGGTTAAAAATTAAAAACCTAGGCCATTTGAGCAAAGTCAACCAAATGTTGTATACATAATCAGTGGGCCCACAGTAATCTAAAAATGCAAAAACTAACCGCCCAAAATCGGGGGGGGGGGTAAAAAATTAAAATCTAGGCTCTTGTACCAAACTCAACCAAATTTTGTATACATAATCAGTCGCCCCCAGGAGTCTAAAAATGCAAAAACTAACTCCCTCCCCTACATGATTATAAATAATTTTATTAAATATTAAATATAAGTGAGGGGCTAGGTTGTATGGCAAAGTCAAGTGGATGGCCACATGAGAACACGCCAGCTTATTTTTCTACAACTTACGATCATAATTTTAAATAGCAGTTTTACTTGGACGGTTTTGCATCTCTTTTTTCTTTCGAACGGTATTAATATGTCATATATGATGAAAAATGAATTTAGCAGGTTTACATTCTAAGGCGACAATATATATTTTTCTTTGTTAATGCTATTTCTATATTTAACGGAGAATCATAAATTAGCATCGATAATTGAAACTTAGATTTAAATCAAGACATAATCTATAATATATTTCTGATATGAGTATTTTGACATGTTTTTTATTGTTTCTAGTTTTACCAAAGAAACGGCCAACCTTACCCTATATGCGATACGGACAATCTTTTTGTCGAAGTAACGGAGGGAGCCCGTCGAGTAGCCACTCTCTCCGAACTTGGTGCAACTGATCCTAGTGCCGCAAACGTCGCTGTTGTTAAGTTTACCGTCCGACATGCCGGCCAATATCGGATCTCTGTCTTAATTGGCAATTCTCACGTTCAAGGAAGTCCTTTTTATTAAAAACTTCCTTCCAGGTATACAAATAGCTTTTAGAAAAAAACCAAGAAACATTGTTAAAAAAAACTTAAAATATTAAATATCTATAAAGCATGAAATATTGATCTCTAGCGACTTTATAGCTGGGAAGGCGCCATATAGGTACCATTAAAAAAAAAAAAATTTAGCGTAATTTTACGAAAATTCGCTCATCGCCCATGTAGCAGTGAAATGTGCAATTTATTGAGTTTAATAAAGTCTATTTAAGGAGGTTCGGGACTGTTTATAATTTTTATAAGAAAATTCTAAATTTTTACCATCAAATCATTGATGCATTAAATATTTATTACCGAAATTTGAAGTTGATCCTTTGTCTCATTACCGAGAAATAAATTATTGAAAATTGTTCTTTTAACATGGAAGTAAATGGACCGAGCTTTTAAAAGGGCTATAACTTCTATACAAATTATACCATTTTCAATAAATTTATACAGATCAATAATTCAACTTTTATTAATCGAATGATTCATTTTTCAATAGATTTGACAGTCTAGTTAATTAGTTATTTAAAAGTGAAAATTAAAAAATTTATTTGCAGGCAACAGAATATGACAAAAGCACTAGAGTAGAATTCCAACTCTATTTCTTGAAATCGTTTTTGTGTTAGATAAATGTTTTTATAATGAGAAAAAATTTATCTCAATATTCTTTTTATTAATATTATCAAAACAAAGATTTTTATTCGAAATTAACCTCATTAATAACAATTTTTTTATTAAAAAATTTAGTATGCAGACGTTGTCACTTTGCAGAAATACAAAAGATTTTTTTGAAGATCAACCAGATAGATAAGCAGTCTTGAACTCCCTTAAAATAAATTACCTGAATTTTTATTAACTCATTTATCAAAAATTTAAATTAGCACTTTTTGAAGTAAAACTTCTTTAGCGACGTATCTGTTTGATTTTTTTTGTTACAATAAAGGGGAAATGACTCAATAGAAGGGAAATCATTTTTTTAAAACCTACTAGTATTTAATGACAAATAAAATTGATTAAAATTAGGAAATTTAAATTATTTCAATAACATCTACAGCTATAAGTTTCACTTCCCCCGTGAGCTTATGTGGATGAGGCTTACACATATTATATATTGTTTTTATTTGGCTGGCTTAGAGTACATAGTCCATTTAGCCAGTGGGTATGTATATTAGTATGATTCTTTTATCATGGGTTAGTAGGGAGTCTGGTTTTCGCCAGTCAAATTTTTATTCTCCCGCGAGCAAGGCCTGGACTTCGGCCTCACGCTTCAACATCGTCAAGACGATGCAGAAGCGGTAGCTTTAACGCCCTCGGCTATCTACTCCCCAAATTAGCATTTTAAATAAAATAATATACTATGTTTTTTACATAAAAAAGGGCCGCATAAAATTTTTACAACTACTACTGTTGGG
Organism: Forficula auricularia; assembly: GCA_024734495.1. Lineage (NCBI taxonomy): Eukaryota > Metazoa > Arthropoda > Insecta > Dermaptera > Forficulidae > Forficula > Forficula auricularia. The sequence goes on along the minus strand of JALMQS010000118.1, from coordinate 5,405,893 downwards.
CGGTCGAAAAAATTTGAGAAACGCTGAACTAGGATTTCTCTATGTTCAATTATAAAAAGGATATCATTACTTTGTTTCTATTCTTAGGGTTATTATTTTCAACCAAATTAATCGGAAGCGGATGATGATTCTTTTTACAATATTATTTATATTAAACATTTGTCTTTTACATAATAAATAATGGAAGTTATGCATTATTTTTTAGATTACTTTATTTTCGTATTTTTTTATTTTTCAAAATTTGCCAAAAACGAATGTTACGATTTTGATAAGAAATTTCGAACACACACAAGGGGGCTACCAGGGTCTACAAAAAAAAAACATTTTTTCTGATATATTAATTACTTACCTCGATACCTCAAGGTGTTTATAAATGAAGTAATATATATGGTGCAGTAAAAACCGATTTTTAGTAAGAACGGGTTCTTACTAGTTAAAACGCGTTTCACTAAATACCTTTGTGGCAACTAGAATTTACTGATGTTGGTTGAGTTTGATCCAAAGGTCTAGAATCTTCTTAACCTTCCGCCTCATTTTGGGTGTTTATTTTTAAAAAAAATTTTAAACAAAAATATCAAAAATTACACCCTCATTAGAAGCAAAGTTGTAGAGGGTGTAATTTTTGATATTTTGGTTTATAAATTTTTGAAAATAAACACCCAAAATGAGGCTGAAGGTCAAAAATGAAAATTCTAGACCTTTGGACCAAATTCAACCAACATCAGTAAATTCAGTTGCCATAAAGGTATTCAGTGAAACGCGCTTTAGCTAGTAAGAACCCGTTCTTACTAAAATCGGTTTTTACGCAACATATATATCAATTTAATATTTTAATGTAAATAATCGTGAAAAGAATAATCTTTCACATTCCATTAATTTTGTTAAAAATAAAAACAATGCATTGATGTTTTTTTTCTTTATTTGAACATGGGTAAACTCTATGTTGATTATTTGAAGATGGAAGCCCAGTGTTGAGAGAAAAAGATAAACGTCCGGTATATATTTATTATACAGATGTTCTAACTGTGAATTAAATTTTAGGTCCTCCTGACCCAAATAAATCTGTCTTTGTGAGACATAGTTCAACAGTCGTTTGTACAGCTAATATTCCTCACGTATTAGCTATTGAGCCTCGAGATGAGTTTAACAATCTATGCCAATTTCATTCACAGGAAGATCCTACTGATGGTTATTCTGTTAATATTACACAAGTAAGCAATATTTATATTTAATTATTATTTAAGTGATTTAATTTGGTGTTTATTCATTTCATTTTTATCTAGATTGGAACCAGTGAAGAACCTTCCTGTTCAATTTCTTTGGACTATGATATATTAAGTCATCGAATTAATCTACAAGTTTGTTTCCCAGCAGAGGGTTGTTTTCATGCCACCGTGGCTTTCAAAGAAATTGTTCTGCATAATGGGGACTTTGATATTATTGTTTTAAGTAGTAAGTTATAGAAAATTAATTGATATTTTTTACAGCTTCTGCTAACAAAGAAACTAATAGTTTATATTTATTTAGAATAAAATCTCGATTTATTGAAAAATAATTAAAACAAAAACCTTTAACAAATAAATATTTATATATAGTTATATATATATATATAAATAAAAAATTCTCAAAAAACTAATCAAGAAATTAATAAATATTTTGTTTATATTTATGGTGTTTTACACTAAAAGAATTGATTAATCAAAACATCGAGCTTCAAAGATCTGGCCACCTTCAACTAAGTGTATTTATTTATTAGTCAGAAAGATCCTGATCTATCGTATATCTACCTTGACTTTCTATCTACCTAAATAATACTTGTAATTTATACCGAAAAAATAAAAAATATTATTCTATTATCGTTGGACTTCGTAGTAATAGATAACTTATAATTACTATTATAATATCCAACCTTTAGAGTGAGTGATAACTTATTATATGATGGGTTTGAAAATAATGACACAATTATATCCGAATTTTTATAAGAAAAAATAAATGGTTATAATTTTCAATTGCTAGTTTGATTGTCGTTTTCAGAAGTACATGATATTTATAAATATATACTATTTGATTCATATTCATTTATTGGCTTGATTTCTTAAAATATTACTCTATTTAGTGGTTTTTAGTATAAGCCAGACATTTGAAGGGTAGGGAGGGGGAAGGTGTTTATCTCTCGGCTCAGAAGTTAAAAGATTCTTTTTTTTTCATGAAATTTCAAAATTTACTATTATTTATTTATTTATTAAAATTATTCCGGTTTTAATGTCATACCCCAATAGGCAACAACTAACTGCTTCAAAATCAACACTCTGGCTTTTTGAATTTCACTTATATAGAGTAAGTGGAGTACAGTATTAAGATTGTCTCTACGGAAATACTTTTTGAAGTCTTGTAAATTTAAATAAAATTGATTTAACTTTTATTTTTCGAATTGTAGTTGGAAGGTATACGATAGCATTTATAGTTAGAGTGTTAGTATTCAACAAAAAACGCGTTTTGTTGTCTCCTGAGCCCATAAAGCTTCATTGACTATCTGTGAGTCTGTGGCAACGATAATGCATAAAGGGCAAATTTAGGATAAATGAAATTTAAAATCAGAGTAAGGCATCTATTGTATTAGAGATATCATAGCAAGTTGGTTTTCTCAAAAACGACTCTAACGATTTTTTTAAAATTTTCAGTTTTTATCAAGAATGAAACTCTTTGTATTCTATAAATTTTATTAAAAATCGGATGTCTGTGAGAAAAGTATATAAATTTGTTTGAAAAGATTAAGAAAGCTAAGCTTCTAAGTTCTATCGATCTGTTAAGCTGTCTAAGTTGGGCGTCTCAATCACTTCTCTTGAAGAGAGGACATTTTCTCTGTGGCCAAATCTGCCTCGAGGAAGCTCGGCCTCCCATTCAGGTTCAGGCGTTATTTTACGTCCCCTCAACTTCTCACCCTCTACAAGGCTCGAATCCGCCCCTGTCTCGAATATGGCTCGCATCTGTGGAGACTCCAAGCATTCTCTTGACACCCTGGATGCAATTTAGAAACAAGTGATTAGATTGGTAGGTGATTCGACCTTTACTGATTCCCAATGACTTGTTGACCCATCGTAGAAGCGTCTCTGCTCTTTCCTTTTTTATAGATACTATCATGGCATGTACTCCGATGAAATAATGTCATTAATTCCCCTAAAAGCTTGCTTTACGTGTAGCACTCGATTCGCCGATTCCAAACACCACCCACCCCTTCTCAGTCCAATTGGAGAAGTGCCGAACCAACTCATTCGCTAATACGTTTATCCCCATGACTTCTAGGGACTGGAATTCTCTAGCTGCCTCCCTCTTTTCCAATTTAAGACAATCTTCAGTCCTTCAAGTCCCTAAATTTTTTTCAAGGGTGCACAAACACCTTCGTCTCAACATCTTCACTTGAACACTTTTTTCTTTTCGTAATGTAAGAGTCTTTTCATGACCTATAGATACTAATGAATTATACTTTAATAAAACTTCAAATTGTATTTTCTTACAAAGTTTCTTGTAAAGAAAAGTATTAGATGATTGTTGCAAATAGTTTAAAATAGAAACATTTTTTATGTATTTTTTTAAAATAAACGTTTTATATTTTATAGGTAATGATGCAGCTTTAGTAAATAAAAATGTAGAATCGAAAAACCATAATATTTGCTATGAGGCTCGACTTGTTAGTATTCAAGGAGAAAAATTGACCAAACCTAAACGAGTATTTTGTTATGTTTCACCTAAACAACTAACAGTTAAAGAATATTTGCTCAAATTTATACCCAAGCGACTCGTCACTTTTCGACTATGTCCTTCAACAAAAGTAAAATATAATTAATTTATATAATTTGTTTCTTTTGAATTTTGACACATTTTCTTATATCTTTCAAAAATTTAAATTTATGTTGTTTTTATTATTATTTTTAGTTTCAATTTCAAAATAATCTAAATAATCAACATAATCAGCCAACTTTTTCATCGATGACGGCTGTCAACCTAAAGTGGAGCTTATAGCTAAAGATAGAAATGTTATTTTAGCTACTTTTACCCATTTTCTTCTAAAAAATATAGGTAAGTAAAAATAATCGAAAGTATAAAAGATTTCAAATTAAATATTAAATTAAACTATTTCAATAGGTGGTTCAGAAACATTCAAAGATAAACAAGAATTTTTTACCATGAGGTACTGAAAGTTTCACCAAAAACATTACCATGAAAAGCTTCAAATGAAAGTTAATCGAGAAAAACTTCTAGAATCTGTAAGCGATACAAATAGACATTGATCTAAAATATAATTAGTAAAGTCTGACTTATATTATAATATTTATTCTTTTAGTCTATTAAAGCTACCAAGGGATTTTCAGTAAGTGATTGGTGTCGAAATTTTGAAATCATATTCCAAGGAGAACAAGGTAAATATAATAGGGTGGTGTGGATAAAAATACAAATTTAAAAATTTTAATAAGTTTAATTAAAATTATTGAATGTAAATATTTCGTTTTGAAAAAAATGAAAATGAAAAAACTCATAGCCTAAATAAAAATAACTGGTATTAATTAAGTCAGAGGGGTAGATATTTTTCTCTGATTAAAAATGTTACGAAATACTTTCCAAGAAACAGAAAAAATATCAAAAATATATTTTTTTCTAATATTAAATCTAATTTCAAAATTCATTATAATATTCATTATTTTGTAAATATTATATTATTAAAAAAAATGAAAAATAAGGGCTTTAAACTATAGAATTTATCTTGGGGTGAACCGTGATTGGAATTAGGTGTACACCGTCTTTGGAATTATTTGGAATTACTTTGGAATTCATTAGATAATCTATTGTCATCTATTGTCTTCCACTTGGAAATGAAAGTGGAAGTAGGTGTACACGATTTTAAGTCGCGATTCACCCCTCGGAATTTATTAAATGGTTATGAATTTTTTTAGAGATAAGAAAAACGATTGTATCTTAAATAATAGATATCAAAATCATTCTTATTTGTCAGTAATCAGGGAATAAACGTATATGTAAATTTGTTTTTTAATGAATAATTTGACACATTCTTACGTCATTTGAATGAAAGAATTCAATTTTTTTAAATTTAGTTTAATTCAACTTATGGAAATCTTTACATAAATATCTCACACCCATTGATAATTTTATTTATTTTTACTCCACGAAAAATTTGAACCTATCCAAAAAAAATCATTAGATTAGAATTTTAATAGGATTTTTGATATTGGGAAAAATTATATTTTGTAAATTTCAAATTAGTATCTTATCCCTCTTGACAAGTATTATACATACTATATTACAAATTACTCAGATTACATCACACATTGGCAGCCCAAAAAACTGCATCATTTTCCTACACCGTTGCAAAGCCAAATAAATTTTCCCCAATTACATTTCTAACAAGGCCGTTGTTCCTTTGAAAATTTCTGGTATACATTTGTTTACGTCGACCTCTGACGTCACGTTTCTGGTTTCGGCTAAGTTATTTTATTTTTCCAATATTTTCCAAAACAAAAATACTAATTCAAGATTTTTTAATTTAAATTTTTATCTGGCAATAATATTGTCTTGAAACATTCCTATTTTATTAAATAATTTAATATAATTTTAGGTCTAGATTGGGGCGGTGTTCGTCGAGAATGGTTTGAGTTAACTTGTGGTGCTCTTTTTGATGGTCGTAATGGTCTTTTCACAAGTTTTTCTGACAACCAACAAGCCTTAGTACATCCCTAATCCGCGCCGTCCGAGTCACCTCAAACTCAAACATTATGAATTCGCTGGTCGTGTTGTGGGAAAATGCTTGTATGAATCAGCTCTCGGAGGAACTTATAGGTATGTTTTTAAAATTTTAATTCAGTATTTTTTTTATTTTAATTGCAATGATATATAAAGTTATTTGAGTATTATATTTGTGGAAAATTTTTTACACGATATTTAATTTACAAAATTGAATTAGACCACAAATATATATTTTTACGAAATATTTTCACCAGAATTACATCTAAAATTGTTTAAATGACGCAATTACGGAAAGTGATAAAGAAATAAACTTGACTGAAAATATAATTTCCTAACTTAATTTTTTTTACCATTATTTTAATTTATAATGTATTTTTTAATGATATTCTGCTAATGACTAAATATTAGCCTTAGATTCGTGCAGAGATTAGCTTGTATTATGGTGACTTTGGTTTTAGACGATTTAATCAAGTGCTTCCTCCATGCTAAACTTCCCCTTTCTTTAGTTTTTTCTAAGATTTGAAATTCGATCATTTCAATTTTAGAAACCTCCGGCTCATTCGATCCCCGTCGAATCTTCACACACCCTTAATTTAATCAACTTTCTAATATTAACTTAAAATTATTCTATTTTAATGTTGGGTTTAGCTTATTAATATGGGATAAATGAAGGTCACATGCTTACTAAACAAACCAGAATATTTTCATTTGTTTATTAACTCTCTTTTTAACCGACCTCAAAAAAAGGAGGAGGTTCTCTATTCGACTGAAATTTTTTTTTTTTTGTGCTCTATGTTTACCTCATCTCACCTCCAATTGTGAACCGATTTTGAAAAAAATTTGCATTGGGTTCGGTCTACCTTCCGATTGGTCCCATTTTTTTCATAGGTATTAGACCTTTTTTGTTAGGTTTGCTCATACCTAACTTCTTTGTTTATGAACCGATTTCGATGGTTCTTTTTTTATTCGAAAGGAGGTATCTTGGGGATGGTGTCATATTAATTTGGTCAAGTTCTGATGATATGATTACTATTAATGACATCACTAAAAAGAGAAAAATAAAAATAATTTTTAAGAAAAAAATAAGACCGACTTCAAAAAAATTAAATGCAACAAATAAAATACACTAAAAGGTATAAAATAATTATTAACTTATTTAGTTACAACTAAACTACGAAATATTAACATGAAATTACTTTTTTAAGTCGGTGCCAAACATATACCTTTTATGAATCGCATTGGCACCAGTTTACAAAAAGTAATTTTCATGTTAATATTTCGTATTTTAGTTGTAACTAAATATGTTAATAATTATTTTATACCTTTTAGTGTATTTTATTTGTTGCATTTAATTTTTTTAGTAAGTTTTATTTTTCTTAAAAATTATTTTTTTCCTATCGATCCAGTAATTTTATTTGCATTTATTTCCAACTCAAACAAAACTAACAAAATTATCAAACTTTTTATTTATTTATTATCACCGGGAACAAAGCCCATTTAGACAGCACATCAGTAAAGTGTTAGTAAGGTTAGTGAGGGAGCCGAGTTTTAGCCGGTAGAAATTTTATATGCCAGCCAGGATCGAACCCCGGCCTTCCGCTCCAACATCGTCATCATCGATGCCGACGAGGTGCTAGCGCGTTAGCCAGCTCGGCTAACCAGACTCCCTAATTATCACTATTATCAAACTTAAAAAAGAAGAAAACTTAGTTATTGCTGGGATAAGTTGTTTTTGTATAAAAATAAAGCTTTATTTATAAACCATTTTAAAACAAGATAACAAACCAATGTGTCTTCTTCTGAGACAATTAGTGAGACGCACGATTTACTAGCTCCTTTTTAGCTCAGATAATTGGCCTTCGAGTTCATTACAAGGTAATTAAAATTTTTCAATTGTCATTAATAAATATATGAGATCTCTTGATTTTTTTAGTATTTTGAGCAAGACGATCATAGATTTATATTTAGCAAATTAAATATATTCTTGATCACGGTGTTGAAGAAATGGATATGTTTTGTTGAAGAAGAATATGACAGTTATGGCCAGTTACTTAAGGTAGTTTCAATTTTTCTGATATGCTTCCTATTCTTTATTTATAATATGGAAACCCTTTATTATAGCACAATCCATTTTCGAGGAAGCAAACAAACTCAAAAGGATTCAAAGTATGTTGACGACTCTAATTTATTTATAGAATATATGGACTGCTTTCATTATAAATCATTTTTGCTATGATTTTTAAAATTATCAAATTACATATCTACTATCCTTAGCATAGTCTGCTCCGTATCGATAGATTTACGATTATATTTTAATGGTATTTTTAAATATGCTGTATATAACTTTGTAAATGTTTCATATACTATTATTGTTGAATGATATAATATATATATTTTGATTATTTATGTCCATCGATTAAATTAATAAAAGTTGCTGTAGGGAAATAAGGACAATAGCTTATGCAAATATTTTTTATTTTATTCCAACGTTTCGTCAACTTTGTTGACTTCCTCGAAGCTCTAAAAAATGAAAGGCCTCAATAGTACATGTTATAACAATTTTAAATCAAAAACAAGCTTTGATCTATTGTGTGTGTTGAACTGTTTTTGTATGTTCTGACGTGGTTTGAGATCAAAGCTTGTTTTTATTTGAAATTGTTATGACATGACATACTAATTGAGGCCTTTCATTTTAGAGCCTCAGAAGTCAACAAAGTTGACGAAACGTTAACATATAAAAAATATTTTAAATATTGTCCTTATTTCTAACAACTCGATAATATATATTAATATATATATATTAAGCATATTATATACCGGGGGGGGGGGGGTAAAGAGACACTAAAATCATTATATGGGCGATAGGAAGTGAAGGAAAGGGCTCAGCCCCCCATTTTCGAAGGATCCCATACATAGGTTGAATATCCCATTTGATCCAATTTTGATATAAAATTAAAAATGTACAATTTTTCAAAATAATATTTTGATTTACCATTAATCAACAAATATTTTACATTTATTTATTTAATCAAATAAAGAAAGAAAAATCAAATGTTAATTCAAATAAATGAATAAAACTGATTAAAAAAGTGTTCACTTGAAATTGACATAAAAGTATGAATCAATAAAAATGCATTTTTTAAAGTTTTAGTTTTCTTGTCCCAACCTAACTAAAAATTGCTAAATCGCCAAAATTTGAAGTTAGCCTACCGAGTTTTGAAAAAATTGCCAATTTAATAATTTGTTAAGGACAAGAAAATTGATGTCTAGAACTTATAGCCCCCACCCAAAAATAAATACTTCACCCATGCCTGCATTATTAAGCGTAACAAAAAAATGTAAATAGATTATATACCTATCTATTAAAAAAAAATTAAAAATATTTCCCGAAAAAAGTGTAAGCCAGTAAAAGGTAATACAAATAAATTAAAAAATGGTAGCTATTTAAATATTAAGAAAAAAATTATTATTCATTAATCGACTTTTTTTAAAAAAAAAATTCAATTAGGTAATTCAATTCATTTTAATATAATAATTACCCTCTCGTTTAGAATTGTCTCTTCCTACCTACTAATATGAGCTATATTTCAATTTTACAATAGAATTCATCTAAAATTATGATTAAGTATAATATATTTTGCTTGTTTTTAACATATTACATTTCAATTTTTTCTTTTTAATCAATTAATAAGCTCTTTCTCAAGTAATTAGAATCATGATATTCACTTCGATTCGAATACCCTCAAAATGTGTGACAGCCTATCCATGTTGGGCGTCTCTGTCGCATCTGACCTGTCTTGGAATGAACACATCTCCTCTGTAGCGAAATCTGCAGCAAGGAAGATTGGCTTCTTATTCAGGTCCAAGCGATTTTACAAACCCCCACAACTTCTCACCATCTACAAGGCCCAAATCCGCCCCTGTCTCGAATACGGCTCTCATCTATGGAGAGGAGCCTCTAAATATTCTCTTGCTACCCTAGATGCAATTCAGAAACGAGCCGTCAAGCTAATTGACGATTCTACCCTCACCGACTCCCTCGACTCGCTGGCTCATCGAAGAAATGTCTCTGCCCTTTCCCTTTTCTATAGATACTATCACGGCAGGTGCTCTGATGAGATAAAATCAATAATTCCCCCAAAGCATGCTTTGCGCGTAGCACGCGTTTTGCCGACTCCCAACACTCTTTCGCGGTCAAATTAGAAAAGTGCCGGACCACTTCAATTCGCCAATACATATATCCCCATGACTTCAAGAGACTGGAACTCTCTCCCAGCCTCCATCTTTCCCAGCACCTATAATCTTCAAACCTTCAAAACCGGAGAGCATAGACACCTACGTCTACACACTCTCACTTAATCAACTTTCCCTTCTCTTCGGTAATGCAAGGGTCTTTCGAGATCCATAGGAGCTGTATCTTTACTGGTGCACCCCTTCTTGCATTCGATTGCATTAAAAAAAAAAAAAAAAAAAATCAAAATGTGGAGGCCTATAAAAAAACCAAAAAAAAAACTATTTTTTTCTATTTAATATAATAATGTGGTGATGAGCTGACCTGGCCGTAGGCTGGTCGTAACAAGGCCCCTATAAGTAACTTTTCGTTTACGAATGACCCCCTCCCGAAAAAATAATTTCATTGAAGCGGGTCCATTAAGATTTTTCAAGGCCGGCTAAATTTACGCTACTATAGTATGTGGATTTAATGATAAATTCAAAATCATTGAGAAAAGTAGCACTTTTCTTCATAAGAATGAATTTTGCTTAAAAAACACATTTAATGGGAACTATAAGTAGAAAAATACTGGTATAAATATTTATAATAATATATTAAAACTTTAAATTAGTAAATAAAATGGGGAAAAATAGCATGTTCAATTCGTAAGAAAAGTGGATTTTAAGATCGAGTAAAATGAATGCACTAACTAATATTAAGTTTTTCACTCTTAAGTATAAACTACAACTTTTCTTTATTTGATAAAAAATTTACTGTTTGTTTACTCTCTTAGCATGAATGCATGTATAAAAAGATAATTTATATCTTTATGTACATTTTGATCTTTTTGCTGTCACAATATTTTGGGGTTCTGTTTTGGGTTATTTGCCCGTGAAAGTACAGGTCAGCTAGCTAGCTCCCTTTCGTTGTTGAAGTAGATACTTTTCAAAGAGCATTAGGAGAATCAGAACGGATTTTATGAAGCAATTTGTGACTACTTGGGTTCCTTGATAAATATCAGGGTCAAATGTCAAAGCATTCTGAAACCGCTTCCGAAAATGGCGATATCTTTTTTGTAAAGCTCTATTTTCTGTGATTTTTAGATGTAATTACCATATCGATTAAACAACTAATATATAAGCTGTTGCTCTTGATCCCCGTAGTTAGTTCAAGTCTTAAGCCCGGTTCACACCAGGCGTTTTTTGTTGATAGAAATCTAGATGGCTGGCTAGGCTGGATCCAGAGGCTTAAAATGACGTCACTGAGGGCTGGGAAGCTGGCTAGCTTGTTGGATTTTGTGATTAGAACATGTTCTATTTTCTCTTGATAGATTACTTGGAAAATTAGTGAGAGAACCAATCGGAAAGCAGTATTTTATCACGTGGGTGACATGCGCATGGTAAACCAATCGGGAAGCCGCAATAACCATGGACGACACCACAGTCTGGGCGGATTGTTCAAACGTTTTTGTTTTCGCCGTTTTTCACAAATTAATAAAAAAGCAATAATTGCAGTTCATCTACGATTAATAACCTCTCCAATTATATTATTGCCAGCCATTTTTTTTGACAACTGCTGAGCGATTGTGTGCGCACGCATCTGATCCTGCTTTTAGAATAAATCCAGCCTTACTGCAAATAGCAGAGTGTGAAGCCAACAACTAAAAATCCATCACGGCAGCCAAGCCCTCAAGGAAAGCCATCAAGGCTACCATCAGCGAAAAACGCCTGGTGTGCACCGGGCTTAACTTGGATCTAACTGGGTCATAACCACACAAGTACTAGACGAGAAATTTTGTTGGTTTTTTTATATAATAGCTCTAGGTAGTAGTGTAAATATATCTAGGTACAAGTATCTAGATAAAGACGATCTCCATATTTATTATCTATATCTAGATACTTAATGTTTAAGTATCTAGGTATGTAAATCTAGTCTCCAAGTTAAACGTGTGTATCTTCCATGAAAACTCAAGACACAGATAAATATTACTTTTTTTTTATTTTATACTTATACATATTATACAAAGTAAGAAGTTTAAAAAAAAATTACTTTTTTTAAACTTAAGACGAAGAAATTCTCGATCTGAGAGATACTCGAACCACTGCTGTTTTTTAAAAATTAACCTTGTATAGACTAATTTTTTTTATCGAATGTTTTCTACATTTGATTCGATCACGAATCAACTGTAGGGAATTCTGTATCAATTCTCATTGATATATAAATTTATTTAAAATCATTATTTCAAGTTAGAAATATATAAGTTCAAATATTATTTTCACTCAATATTCGACAAAAATTCCCTACAGTTGATTCGTGATCGAATCAAATGTAGAAAACATTCGGTTAATTTATGGCAAGCATCTAACATACATGCTAACAGACGAGCGCTCTGTACTGGGAGATTGAATATATAACATATAAGATTTCAAGTTCACTTGGTGATCCGTCCGAATGTCTAGCGGGCTATACGCAAAATGACGTTGGATTGTAGCTAAGTGGATCACATCTTTTTTCTCTCTTGGTCCAGACTTAAGACTCCACAGACTTCAATAGCATAATCCGCAGTGGTCTCGTGATAAAATATCTTTTTCAAATAAGCGCGGTCGAAACAATTCTCAATAGCTTTATTCGTTTTGGATGCCTTGGGCGCCCTTATGTCAGCCTCAAGTCACTAACCCATATTCGTTTAGGAATACCAACCGACTTGGTGTGCCCCAGCCCTATTCGTTTCCCTATTCTCCCCCCTTCGTTTTCCTAAACGAATATGGGTTGGTGACTTGAGGCTGACATAAGGGCGCCCAAGGCATCCAAAACGAATAAAGCTATTGATATATAAATTTAATTTTTTATACGAGAAAATCAATGAAAGTTTCCGCTGCTTGATCTGAGATTTTAAAGATAAGTTTGCTCATATAGCTGGGAATCGAAACTAAATGTCATTATGTCATTAAGCTATCGAGAGGAGGATACTTATCTGTAACATCTGAGACCAATCATCAAATGATTTTCACTTATAAAATCAAAGTCTCCTACTATAAGATTATAACAATAATTTTTTAATTTTATTTTTATATATGAGATTGTATTAAATATTAATTTAAAAAAAATGAAATATATATATATATATATTAGGGTGGCCCTTATTTTGGGTATTTTTCGAATTTTTACGCTGTGCAGAGCCTCATATAGTTCGAAATAAATAAAAAAAAATATCCCCAAGTTTTAAGCCCCTATCTCAATTTTAACCTGTGCCTCAGAGCGATGTAAGATTCCCATCTAAATAACATGGGGTTTTTGGCATTGAACGATCAATTTTTTATTCGGGCCAAAGCAATGGTTTAAAAATTTGAAACTCTGTAGATTTTATCCTAATAATATAGTAGCTACCCTTCAGAACTTTTACAGATTTGTAGCTATTATAATTTTTGAGTCTATAACTTACTAACACTAAGATATGGCAGTATTTTATCTAGCTGTAACTCCAAAATTATAATAACTAAAAATCTGAAAAAACTCTGAAGGATAGCTACTATTATAAGGGTAAAGTTTACAGATTCAAATTTTTTGAAATATTACTTTTGGCCGGAATAAAAATTGATCGTTCAATGCCAAAAACCCCATGTTATTTAGATGGGAAAATTGCATCTGGCTCTGGAAACAGGTTAAAATTGAGGATAGGCACTTGAAAACTTGAAAGATATTTTTTTTTATTTATTTTGAACCATATGCAGACTCTCTGCGAGCGTAAAAAATTCGAAATACAAAATGAGACCACCCTAATATATATATATATATGGTTTAAAAGTTAATTTTTCGTCAGTAACTAAGTACTTGAGATAGTGAAGATACTTGTACCTAGATATATTTACATATCTATTAAAGCACTGGATGCAGGTACCATTTATTATAATAAAAGTATTTGAAAAAAAATATAAACATATAGACTAAGAATAGAAAAATCCAATCAAATCTTATTCTACATATATATTATTTATAATATTTCACTTTACCTTACATAATGGGGAAGTACTGTAATCCTCCAGATTTTTGTGATATATCTCAAAAAGTACTCAAAAGATTTTGATAAAAAATGGCTTTAAGGCCTATTGAAAAGACTTATATAGTGAACAATGTAAAAGTAATATTTTTAGAAATATTAATTATTATTTCAAAATGCCCCTAAGGTCTAAGTGAATGGGTTTGTTTGTGATTGATCAAATTTTTAGTGCGCTTTACTTAAAAAACCATAAAATTTCAAAATGAAATTCCATATTTATTTGTTTAATAATGAGACTAAGAATTGATTATGTACCTATGTTTACCCAACAAAAAAATCCATAAATAAAATATAAAAATTTGATTTTATATTTTTTTATCAATAAATCCCCTAAACAGAAAATGAAAGTAAAATTATATTTTAATAATGATTTTTTAGCTTGTGTTTTTTAGAACTCGGAGAAACGGAGCAACTAATTGAAAAAATAAATTAATACAGGATTAGATTCCTGTAACTAACTTTTAAAAATAATTAATATTTCTTAAAATATAATGTTTACTATATAAGTAAGTCTTTTTGATCTCTAAGAAAAAGGTCTTCAATATCAAAACCAAAATCCGTTATAGATAATACCCTCTACTGATAAAATTTAGAAGGCACGGAGAAACATCCAGGAGGCCGGGCATAAGCTCTGCCCATCACTAATGTCACAATTTTTCCCTGCAAATCTGTACTGGAGGCGTGTTTTTCTATCGTCCTAATATTAGTCTTTAACATCCTTTAAATATTACCTTGACATGAATTTTAAATGAATTATTTATTTGTTCAGGTTGTTGAGCTAGTGCAAGGCGGGTCCAAACTACGAGTTCGAAATGCTACTAAGCTACAATATTTAGATGCCCTTGCTCAGTATCGTCTAGCTACAAGTATCAAAGACGAAATAGAACACTTTCTTAAAGGTCTTAATGAACTGATTCCTGACAATCTTCTCTCCATCTTTGATGAAAATGAACTTGAAGTAAGTTTTTTTAATACGATAATAAATCAATCATAGTAGATATTTTAAAGTTAACAATCTCGAAAATAAAGAAACATGTACCCGAGTTAGTTCTAAGCAGGGAAGCGTGTAAGTGATGGCGTACTGTTAGATGTACCATTTGATTACCATGTCAAAAGAAGAATAGTGGGAGTTGTAACTCTTTATCTAGATTTGAAATAGCTATATATAATTAAGGGTTCTTAGGCATTGTCTGTGAAGACAAAAAATTTTCAATATAATATTATCTTAAAAGATAAAGAATTTAATCTTTAAGACAAATTCTAAGATTTTAGTAGAAATATTATTAAATTGCGATATCAGAGGGTATTCATCCCCCCAGGAGTCGAACCTGATTTCGCAATTTAATAATATTTCTACTAAAATTTTAAATTTGTCCTAAAAATTAAATTCTTTCTCTTTTAAAATACATTGGTTAATCTGAACCTGAGCTGAATTTTTTATAAACATTCCAACTATTAATTAATAAAGTAAAGGGTGTGTAGTTTCAAAGTGAATGAAATAAAACTCAAAGAGGTTTATACAAACTCAATATATTTCGGATTATTAGTCCATCATCAGGAGTTTACAGGTTAAAACGGGTTTTAACCTGTAAACTCCTGATGATGGACTAATAATCCGAAATATATTGAGTTTGTATAAACCCTCTTTGAGTTTTATTTCATTCACTTTGAAACTACACACCCTTTACTCATTAATCAATATCATGTTTCACCTAAAACTTATACCACTTTCTCTAAGTAAAATTCCAACTGAATATTTTCAAAAAAAGATGCTCAAATCTTTAGTTTTATATTTAAATAAGAGGACTTGTATGAAAAACTTTTTTCATTTTAAGCTAAATTTTTTAATTTCTATATAGAACAATAGAGTAAAAAATTTCTGTGCTGATACGTATAATATATTGCGATTCAGAGAGAGGGTTTTGTCTCGAGGGGTGAGCTGACTGGCTGGAAAGCATGTTAGTTCTCAGGTTTGACTCCTGAGGGGATGAATCCCTCTGATATCGCAATTTAATAATATTTCTACTAAAATCTTAGAATTTGCCCTAAAGATTAAATTCTTTCTCTTTTGAAATACATTAGTTAATCTGAACCCTATGCTGATTTTTGAAAAACATTCCAACTATTTTCAATAAAAAAGATGCTAAATCTTAAGTTTTATATTATTATCTGTATGTAAATGAGGTCTCTAATTTTATAAAATTATTAAATTAAAATGTTGACATAAAATTAAAGGAGATTTAATTATTTTTTGAAATAATAAATAAATATATCATAAAAATAAAATTTATAAAATATTTTCTTGAATATTATTTTTCATTTTAGCTTTACTCTGTGGTACTGGTGAATATAGTATTGCCGATTTCGAGCTCATCATGTTGTGAATGGGGGATCTCCTGAATTCCGACGAATTCTCGATTGGTTTTGGACTGCAGTGGCAAATTTCACTCAGGAAGAAATGGCTCGACTACTCAATTTACAACTGGTTGTTCACAATTACCCCCGGGTGGTTTCGTTGAACTTAGCCCAAGGTTTCAAATAACAGCTGCACCAACGTTTGGCAGCTTGCCAACTGCGCATACTTGGTAATTTTGAAAACTCTGAGTTATTAGAGTATACAGGTTGGCTCATGACTTTTGGCCAATGAGTATTGTCTTGGCAAGATGAAATCACGCGATCATCTATTAAAAAAAATAAAAAATATGGCTATCTTCGGCTGGGAGGCAGGCGAAACGTGCTTGCAGCTTGTCTTAGTAATGAATTCACGAAAAATATTTTTAATATTAATTAAAACAGGAATAGCGAGGAATTGGACAATAAATAAAAAAGAGTTTTTATTAAATGGGCCAGACGTTTCGTCGATTTATTTCGACTTCCTAAGTGGCCCATTGTATCACTCTGTCAAAAGTCAATTTCACTATGAGACGAAACATCTTTAATCTTTTTTATTATATTATTAAACAATCTTGAACCTTTTTTCTCCTTTCAACAATTAAAAAAATCAAAATTCTTATAAAAATCCTTTATGTTGTTTTTATTTTTAAGGTAGTTGTTTCACCATATGGGTTTTTCTTAGGATTTTTTGAAATTTAGATAGATTATTATTTAACTACTTCTGCATCGATTGGTGGCAAAACGAAATTTATGAACAATATAGTTCCGGAGATATTAAATTCCAAAGATAGAGTTTTTCAGACTCTTATACATTGCACTATACGGGATAATCGGAAAGTTTACATACATATTTAATTATAATTAAGAAACCCTTCTTACCATTGTTATTAAAAACTAAACCAACATTAAACAGTAAGTAATACATTATTTAAGAAAATTTTAATTCATAGTTACCACACAGTTTCTGAGATAATAATGAATAAATAATGAAAAATTTACACTAAAAACAAGCTGGCAACAGCGCATGTATTTAACCTAAAAATTGGGTTAACTTTAGTAATTTTTTTGACGTTTTTCGCTTGAGCCATTGTCACAACAGCTTTCAATCGCTTATTAAGAACTTTTTATTTTATAAATCTGCCTTTATAATGTACTTTATCTGACATTTCTATCATAAAATATACTATATACAAGCTCGGACAGTGTTGCTCAGATTTGTCAAACGATCACGGGATTGGCTAGTAGTAGTACATAAACAGCAAAAAGTTTTGGCCTTATGAATTGTGAATCCTTATTGTCTGTAGGTACTATATACTCTAGCAATTAACTTTTTTGCTACTATTGTCGCGAAACAACTACCTCAAACAGACAAAGCATTTTTATAAGAAGATTAAAGATGTTTTTTCGCATAATGGAGATTGTCTTTTGACAAAGAGTGATAAAATGGGCCACTGAGGAAGTCGAAATAAATCGACGAAACGTCTGGCCCATTTAATAAAAACTCTGTTTTTTATTTATTGTCCAATTCCCTGCTATTCCTGTTTTAATTAATACTTATTATGGATGCGAGTGATATACCATTTTTAATGTTTTTTATTATTAGCTCGATGTGTTTGAAAAGTGAAGAAAAGTCATTTTCAACGCCATTTTTTTCTGTGTGGATCACGATAACTCAAGAACGGAAAGTCGTAGAAATTAAGGAGAATTGATTAGTTTTAGAGCCCTCTAGGTTTAGACCTTCCGGTTCAATATAATTTTTCTCAAGATAGAAAATTTTCTATCTTTTTCCACCAGTTTAATATATTGATATTGAAGGAGACAATAAAAGAGTGTCTTCTGCTGGAATTATAAATTTTATTTATTTATAACGAGACTATAGTTTCGAGGGCTTTGCCCTCTTCATCAGTCTATTACAAAGCCCTCGAAACTATAGTCTCGTTATAAATAAAATAAAATTATCCAGCAGAAGACACACTCTTTGTTGTCTCCTTCAATATATAAAAATTCTGCTACTCTCGGCATAAACTTTCCAATTTTATATTGATATTCTTTTCATCCTGGAAAAAAGAGGCCACATTGACGAGTTATGAGCCAACTTACTACTAATCTTGTCCAGAATTCTCCTCATTTTTGAATTTAAAATAATTATTTATTTTGTTAATTATAAACAATTTTTTTTTCAGTTTCAATCAGTTATGCCTACCTGATTATACCAAGTTATGAACAATTTGAAAAAATAGCCACTCCCTTCTTGCAATTAGTGAAGGCACCGAAGGATTTGGTATGATTTAATAATTAGAATTAAATTGCACAAATTGTGTTGAAATAGTTCCTAAACTATTGAATTCTATAGGTATATGATATATATTTATACAATGGAACTGGCAGCGTTATTTCTATGATCTCGAAAAAAAAGTTTTTTTCTTTCATTTTAGAAATAAATCACTATATGCTTTATTATATTTATTTCATATATATAGATATAATATGTTTTTTTAATATCTTGTTTTTAATAATTAAAAATTCAACTTTGAATTGTGTTTACTCTTGCAGTAAAGAGAATGGATCTCAAATTACTACTTATTTACTTAATTTTCGTTGAGGAAACCAGGCATGTAGCGAGAAATTCCATTCGGGGAAGTCCAACTCTCAGGAATAGAAGGAGAGGGACCTACTTCATTCATTTATTTTGATCTGTTTTTATTTGGCATACAGCTTTACGAAAAAATAATGCTAGATAGAACAAGAGTTTCCTCAAACAAAATAAAGTTTATTCATGTATTTTTATATTATTAACTTAAGTTATCCATAAAACCATGATAAATTTAAAAATACTCTGTCGATTAGACTTTATATTAGTTTCTTTTAAAATCAGTAAACTTATGTTTTATTTTGTTTCGGTTTGGGGGATGAAGGGTCGCGACACCCTGTTCTCTCCCTGATTACGTAAGTTCCTCAACTTATCATTTTTAATAATAGAAATGATTAAGAAACAAAAAAATGTTTAGCAAATGCTTGCATTCCACTTACAACGATATTCATTTTTTTCTTTTAAAAAAGAAAATCAAAACTATGTTGCAGCCCAATTGATAATAATTTAGCTGATTTCCAAAGCGGCTCCGCCAGCTTTTTTACAATATGGCCCTTTATTTTATAAAAACACCCTCGTTAGACGTTTAACCTTATTATAAATCACATTACCTTTTAGTGTCAGTTTAGTTTATAATAGGACTTATAGGACAGCCTTTTTATGAAAAGGGGTCTACAAAAGGGAAAAATTCCCTTTAGAGAATACTCTTTGGGCAGTTCTTATTTTTTATCTTATATAATCATAAATATTTTTCCGATATCTGTCATATATTAAATAATTGTTAAATAAAATATTAAAGTTTATATAATCCTTTAGGATTGACACATATCCCTCTATATAATCATTGATTATAAAATTATTATATTTAATAAACAGTCTATATAAATAAACTATATATTCTGTAAATACTATATTTATGTATAAATATTTTATTATCATGATTTGTTCTTTCTCTGATTTGTTTATTTCTCACAAATCAAAAAATATGAACGATAAACTCTTGTGTGTGTGGTTTTTTTAATGAAATTGATGAGAGAAGGTTACACCAAAAGGTGCATCCCCTAAAGGCTTGGCCCTCCATCGGGGAAAACTTGAAAAGAGAGAGGAAGAAGCGATTTTATGGGATGGATAGGAGTCTTAAGGTATCTGTGGGTGCGGGTCTTAAACAACTGAAGGTTATAAGTCGTAGGGAAGACGGTAGCTGGAAGCAAGTTCCAGTCTGGAGGCCATAGGGATGAAAGAGTTGGCGAAGACCTTCCTCTTCTAAATTCATTAAGGTCTCCAATTTTCAATCCGTTATTTTTGAATAGAAATTTATTAGTTTCCATTTTATATAGGTGAGCGAGAGCCTAATTCAGCAGACAAGCACATTTCTTTAATCCATTATTTTAAATATTTATTTATTAATTCGATTTATTTGTCAATCCATTGCTAGGTCCTTTATTAATTCTAAATTGTTTGTAAAATTACACTTTAAAAAACTCATAAGAACACCATCTGAAAGTAAGACGTCATTCTCATAAAAATGTGATTGGTTAAACATTAACAAGCTTTTAAAACAGTATGAATAGTAGTAACTAACTTTCTGAGATTTGGTTCGTGATCCTGGCTTCTTTCCTTCTACTCTGTTCTTTTGACGATGGATGGGCCACCCCATACAAGCCTTTAGGGGATGCACCTTCTGGTGTATCTCCTTCTCACATCAATATCATTAAAAAAGTCAGCCCTTAAGCTGGTTTGATCCTCTTCAGTTCCACTATTAAACAGAACTGGAGAGCTTTACGAGAAAATGAGGACTGAGGTAGGTTCTCGATACTTTACTCAGTGGGACACAAGCCCATTTTCATAAATCAGCCACTTTCATTTTATCCCAGTCAACTGAGACTAGGATGGAATATGAAA
This sequence comes from Forficula auricularia, assembly GCA_024734495.1. NCBI lineage: Eukaryota > Metazoa > Arthropoda > Insecta > Dermaptera > Forficulidae > Forficula > Forficula auricularia. The sequence goes on along the minus strand of JALMQS010000118.1, from coordinate 5,384,980 downwards.
GCAACAATTTACTGTAGCCCATGCCAGTCAATGTTGTGCATTGTAAGCACTAACTCAGAGATGGCAATGGGCAAATTTAAAACAGTGCCATGTTGGAAATAAAGCTAACCGTTTTGAGAATTTGTTCGATTTTTTAATCGGACTGTGACATAGTGTCGATATATATATATTAACTTAACTATATGTCGTACCCAGATTTTTGAGTTAAATTTTGGGCCAGTAAAGTTTTAGCTAGGAAGATGAATTTTCAGTTGATTAATAAAATAGTGCCAAGTTTTTGCCTAAGGAGGTGGAATTCGTTTTTATTCGACTATTCATATCTTCCCATTGGTTGATCCATAGTAAAAGTAACTTCCTGGGACACCAATGTTAATCATTTTATCATTATATATTTTTTCTTTTTTTTTTAATTGAAATCTTAGAGAAAACAATTTCACCCTTTTAAGCAAAATGATCTTTCGACTAATCACGTGAAAATCTAATCTTGACTTAGTTTCGTGCCTATAGAGTAGATGGGCTGACAAAATACCAAGGCGTTAGCTAACAATAAGTGCCTACCAACCCTCATAGATTAAACCAGTGGAGTACCATTTCTTTGTTTTGTAATAAGGTCGATAATTTGAAAGAATATTTTTCCTCTAAAAATAATCTTTTGATCAGAAAAATGAATTTGAAAAATAGATATTAAATATTTGGTACTCCTATTTTACCATCAATACTCAGTCGCTTGTACTCCTATTTTACCATCAATACCTACTCAGTCGCCTTTTAATTAAGGAGTGATGACCCTGTCACTCAGAAGACCATGTCAATAAAGTTTCCCTTCTATTGAAAATATATTTTTAAAATGAAACCTTCAAAAACAAACAAACCAACATACAAATATTGTAGATTTGATGCTTTGGTGGTTGAGGTGTTTATCGAAAGACAAGTTTCGACTAAAACCACCTTGATTGTATATTTTTAATTAGAAAATCTCATCAGAATGCACACCAATGCATTTATATATTCTTTATAATAATATTAGTAAAAATTTACAAAACGTGTTTATTCTTTTACACTAGTAACTCTTTTTTAAATTAATGTGCTATAAAACCTTTAAAATACTCTCATTTTCTAATACAGAAAAAATGACGCGTTAATTATATTTTTTTATCTAACTCAAATTAATTTTCATTTTGCTGTAAGACCCTCCGTTACAATTTGGCAGAGGCTCAAAATTTTGCTACTACCTTAACTGGGCCAAAATATAAATCAAATTCTTGACACGACATTTTATTATATTTATTTATTTATATTTTGTTAAGGTAGAATGGTGTAGGTTCTTTGTGAAACATATTAAATAAAGTAGGTAGGTTTCACATAAATAAATTTATTTTAATTTATGTGAAACCTACCTAGTATTTTATATTTTTAAATTTTAAAAAGTTTCTTATAATTTACTTTATTTATATATAATCAATTTTTAATATCTAAAATTTTTGAATATTTCCTTATAATTTAGTTTATTGAAATTAATTTTCTTAAGTTTATTAATTTTTTATGAATACTTACCTTAAAAAAATTTTATTTACAAAACTATGTATTATATTTATATACCTACTTTTGTGACACGCAGTTGAGCAATTTTTAAAGTACCGAGCTCAAATTTTTGAAAAAGGTGGCTGTGAATTGACATCATTCGTAGGGAGTTGAATTCCCTGATTGATAATTGTACATTTTTGCATATATATTAAAATATGAATAAAATTAATATAATGTAATCGTTCTTAAGAATTTAAAATAACTAGTTAAATTATAATTATAAAGAATAAATAAAAGTTTGGACAATAGTTTTGAAGGTTCAATTTTCATCAATTTAATACAAATATTTCACATATTTATTTTATCACAGCTTATAACTAGGAGTGACACACTCTTTAGTTTATTCTTTATAAATTAAATAAATCTGCTAATCTCGACAAAAACATTTTTAATTTTATAATTATAAAAATTAAAGTAATATTAACAAAAGAATTTCTATTTAGCTTACAAGTATTTGTATTGAATATGAAATAGTAATTTTTTAGCCAATAACATAAGTACAGTCAAACCTCTTTAAATCTAAATTCTAGAAATTGAAGTCACATGATGTTGTTTAAAAAACTTCTACTTTTCGGAAAAATTTAAAAAATTAATTAAAGCTTTTCCAGCACGAAAAGTATGATTATTTCTAAATTTCTTTTCAATGTATTCTCTAAGGGGTGATCCGCGATTGGAAGTAGGCGTACAACTCTTTGGAAGTACTTGGAAGTATTTAAAAGTACTTGGAAATATTTGGAAGTACTTGGGAATATTCGGAAGTACTTGGAAATATTTAGAAGTACGTGGAAATATTTGGAAGTACTTGGAAATATTTGAAATTACTTGGAAATATTTGGAATTACTTGGAAACATTTGGAAGTGCTTGGAAATATTTGGAAGTGCAAGTGGAAGTAGGTGTACAGCATATTAGGTCGCGGTTCACCCCTCGGTATTCTCTATTAATCGAAAAAATAACTACGCTCCATAATTAGACCGTATTTTTTTCTAGATGTTAAGAATGTAGATTTTTCTAATTTCTTTACACTCTATTTTTTTGTATTTACATTCTAGAATTAAAAAAAAAAGTATAAATGGAAATTCTTTTAATTCGAAGAATAATGCTTTTCTCTTAAGTTTCGAATTATCGAGGTTCGACTGGATTTGCATTATTTGCGTGCATTCCATCCAACAAGCATTATCCATGCGAAGAGAATCAAAAAAGTGACAAAAAAAAAAAAAAAATAGTATATAGATTATATTACTTTACATTTGTATATAAATTTTTCTAGAATTTTATAATTAACTTATCATAAGTGATTGAAAAGGTCTAACTAACTTAATTCCGATTGATAAATGAATATACCGGGTGGTGACTTGGCCGACGCAGCATAGCGATTACAATGTTAATTTTTGAATGTGCATTTATTTGCTCCCCTAATTATTTTAGAGTTAAAGTTCTTATAGGTTTTTTGTAGAGAAAAAAATACTGAATCCGAACATATTTTTGTTTTCAAATTTTGAAATTTCAGAACCGTAATAATCAACATTATAAATAATTGTATTTTTACAAAAATCATTGAGGCCATGGAATTATTAAAACAAACAAGTCATTTTCATTTGTTGTTTCTAAGTGACGTTTGTTATATTTAAACTTGTTAAAATCAGTTCTTATTAGAATTTATTGATTACCATAAATGAGAAACTCGTTAAATTTGAATGGGCTAAGTTTTTGTATTCGTCATTGATAAATAAAAATAGTAGATTCACGTAGATGAAGTTTAGAACGAGCTTTTAAATTTTCCACAAGAATAATCAACGAAATTATGAGTAATATTTTTAAACGTAATTAAAACAATAAAATTACTTACTTACTTACTTACTTCCTGTGGCCGAACAACATTTCCAATGTTTTAGCCTCCTCTATAATGCCTCGCCATTTTGTCCTATCCCTTGCTATAGAGTTCCAATTTCCTTGAGCACCCAACTCTTCAAGATCTCTGGTTATATTGTCCATCCATCTTTGCCGTGGTCTACCTGGTGGTCTTCTTCCTATCGGTTTTGCTTCGTAGATCCTGCTGATAGCTCGATCTTCATCAGCACGCACCACATGTCCCACCCAAGCTAGCCTTCGTGATCTTATACAGCTCGTGATGTAAGGCTGCCCTGTTAATTCTCTCACTTCCCTTGCACTTCTAAACCTCCATTCGCCGGTAACACTATCTCTAATCATTCCACTTATTCTCTTCAAGATCTTGTTTTCGAAGGACATTAGATTTTTCTGATCAGATAGGGTCATGGTCCATGTCTCACACCCATAGAGCACCACCGGTCGAATAATGGCGTTGTAGATTTTAATTTTAAGTTTTCTTGAGATATTTTTATTTTTGAGCAGGCTATTTAAGGCTGCCGCACAACGGTTTCCTTTCATTATTCGAGTCTGAATTTCCTTGCCTACTTCATTCTTTGTTGTTATAAGAGTTCCCCTAAATAAGCAAAATCATCAGCATACTCGTATCTGGCATCCTCACATCTCAAGCTATTGTTGTCGTTGTTGCTATGTCTTGATACTTTCATTGCTTTGGTCTTTTCAGCATTTATTTTAAGACCAACTCTTAGGCCCATGTATTTGATTTTATCATGCATGTCCACCAAACCTTCTTCTCTATTCGCTACAATCGCAATATCATCCGCATATGCAAATACTTTATGCAGACCATTCAGTGGTATTCCTTGTCTCCCTTCATCTAAAATTCTTATAACTTTTTCCAGAATAAGGTTGAAAAGCAGGGGGATATTGCATCTCCTTGTCGTAGTCCTGTTTTGATGCTAAATGGCTCCGAATACCTATCCTCTACCTTAATATAGGCTCTTGAGTTTTCCACACAGGCCCTGACGAACTTTATTAGTTTATGAGGGAATCCAAACTCGTTCATAATATTCCACAGGCTCTCCCTATGCACGCTATCATATGCCTGCTTGAAATCGATGAAAAGGTGGAAAGTGTCGAGCGCAAATTCCCATCGTTTTTCCATTATTTGTCTTATACTAAATACTTGGTCAGATCTTCCTCCAAAACAATAAAATTAGTAAGGTAAACAGAATTTAATTTTTTAACATAATTAACAAATGCATAAAATTATAAAAAAATAACAATCATAGCAAATGTTTGAATAAACCACCATTTACCACTAAACAATGGCCCAACCTTTCGTAAAATTCTCGTCTGACATTTGCTAATTGGTATTGTGATATTTTATCACATTCGGCTTGTATAAGATTTTTGAGTTGAACTAAGTTTTGAAATGTTTGTCCAGAGTAAATCTTTGATTTTAAATGTCCCCAAAGAAAAAAATCGTTGGGAGAAAGATCGGGGGACCTTGCAGGCCAGCTAATCGTAAACCTTGGACCAATGATTTTATTCTCAAAATGATTATTTAAAAATTCACGGACATCGCGGCTGTTGTGTGCGGGGCAACAATCCATCTGGAACCAAATATCTTGGTTTTCTCGAGCATTAAACAATAAAAAACAACAACAACACAACAATAAAGTTTTGAATTTAAATTTTTTAAAATCGTTTTTTTAGACTTTTAAATTATGAATTAGACAAAATCTGATGTAATTATCTTTTAGAATTTTAATTCTGCTCAGTTTTTGTATTCTAATTATGCTCTAAAATAATCACTAAAGACATCACTATTACTAGTAAACGTCAAATAAAAACAACAAATGAAAATGCCTTGTTTGTTTTAATAATTCCATGGCCTCAGTGATTTTTGTAAAAATACAATTATTTATAATGTTTATTATTACGGTTCTGAAATTTCAAAATTTGAAAACAAAAATATGTTCGGATTCAGTATTTTTTTCTCTACAAAAAACCTATAAGAACTTTAACTCTAAAATAATTAGGGGAGCAAATAAATGCACATTCAAAAATTAACATTGTAATCGCTATGTTGCGTCGGCCAAGTCACCACCCGGTATATAATTTTAAATTCATTTGGGAAATAATATAGAATATATATATATATTCTATATTATTTCCCAAATGAATTTAAAATTATATATATTCATTTATCAATCGGAATTAAGTTAAGTATATATATATTGTTTTTATATTATATTAAAAATTAACCTATGTTATAAATAAAACGAATATCTTAAATTCAACTCTAATACAAAAAATAAATAAAAAATACTAATATTTGTTAATTTTTTTCTTTTGTGAAAACGAGGGTGGATATTTAAACTAATAGTGTTTTCTGCAGTACCCCAGTGCCCTACCTACAGAGGATGCTAACGTTATCGCTCCTATTCCCAGGTAGCACAAGAATAATCTATAAATATTCTGATAATATCTTCTCTGGACATTGGAAAATCCTGTGAATAATCTTTCAATATTCGTAGATATTCTGGGAATTTTTTTAGAACTAAAATATTCTTGTAGGACATTAAATTCCATTTCCCGGAATTCCTAGTTGCGCATTCTTGGAATATTCGGAAAAGAATATTCTCAGAAGATTAACGCCCATACAAAATTCTGTGGATCTCCTGGAGATAATCGGAATATATATGTCCTTTAAATAACTTATTAGAATATTCTGGGGATATTGTGTGTTACCTGGGTTGTTTAGCTTGTCTATTTAGTTTTTCAAAGAAATTGTACACTGTGTCGCACAAAGGAAAACGCTATATAATATCGACTCTGCTATACACATAGTCTGTCCATTTTCATAAGCATGTTAAAGAATGGAAAAGACTCAAAAACTACTTACCTGCTTATAGTTTCCTCTTTAATAGGAAAAGGGCCTAAAAACTATTTTGGTTGGCCAGACCGAGCACTAAGGAAATCAGATGTTTTGTTGGACAGCCTAGAGTTTTTTACGAGGGGTGAACCGCGATTGGAATTAGGTGTACACCGTCTTTGGAATTATTTGGAATTACTTTAGAATTCATTAGATAAAATCTAATTGTCATCTATTGTCTTCTACTTGCAAATGAAAGTGGAAGTAGATGTACACGATTTTAGGTCGCGGTTCACCCCTCGGTTTTTTATTACACCTTGGGATGTAAATAGAATATATTAAATTAATTTACTTTTGCATCTCTAACCGGAAAAATTTCCCTTATCATCTGAGCTTGAATATAAATACAGCTGCTAATTTGATAATTAATTAAGACATATTGATTTTAATTATTATATAGATATATAAAATAAAATAAATTTTTCTTATAATAATCGGTGAGTTATTAATATACACAATATCAAACGGTTTAATTTATGTGTAGTATGCGATATTTAGGAAAATTTTAAATCGATTTTTAAAATAATTACATTTTTGAATAAAAATTTATTTATTTATTTAGTTCGTGATATTCTTCTGGTTATAGATATAATAAAAATTTAATCAACCTAAATTTCAATGAAATCTAATCATTATAAATTATTTAATATTATTTCCCATCATGAAATGTAATGTCTATGTGAGCTATGGGATAGATATTGGTGACTTAAGAGTCTTTTTTTTACCAAAGTCGTATAATTCTTAATATGGTTTCCAATAAATTATTTAAAAAAATGCACTTAAATCAATAGTAAAAATTTTTTGAGTTCATTCTCTACTTAAAGCTAATGTTTGGGGATAGTTTGAAATCATTATTTTAACTAAAAATTGTTATTCTTAAATTATTTTTTTAAAATAAAAATATAGTATATAATATGAAAAAAGGGAACAATAAGACATTTAAAGTTAGTCTCTATTAAAGTATACATTTTAATAATATTTTTAGGATTTGAATTTAAATGAGAAAAATATAGTTTGAACAAACTCAAATATGTCTAAACTAATGGCTTTTTGAATAAATAAATTAGCAGATGATATTGCAGATCAAAAATTTAGGAAATTAATTTTCATATGCGAAAAACTAACTCAATAAGATTTCAATTGCTAATTTCAATCTGCTACTGATCATTTATTATATCCAATACTTTTTAAGAAATTTCTGAAATAAAAATTAGCTTTTCGCTTTTGCTAAATCTCAACTATTTAAATCTTTCCCTATTTCTTGAGAAAATTGAATTGTGGTAACAAGAATTGTAGGCATTAAGGTCTAGATCAATATTTCGAGTCCAAATACTCTGCTAAATAAAAAGTTAGTTTCATATATTAATTCTAATTAATTTAGTATTCCTAATAAACATTAACATTTTCTAAGTGAATACCACTTTGTAAATCTATTTTAGAGATAGTAAGCGATATTCACAAATACCATCAAGCCAGTAATTATTTGGATAAAGCATACACATATAATACGAGTATATATAATGTATATATACCTATAGATATTTATTTTAAATTTATATGAAGTATAATTAAAGGTGACAAAAGTAAATTTTTTACTTATTTATTAATAATACCATTTAAATATAACTATGAAAGCATATGGCCTTAAAAGTGTTAAAAGCATCCGATTCTATAGTTCCCAGAAGTTGAGAACATGCGGCGTAACTAGTTTTTGAATAACGTCTATCTCTACCTACCTATAGGATATATTTATATATTTTTAACAATACGAGAAAATAAAATATAAGTCATGATAGAATTAATAAAAGGGGAGTATTCACAAACTAGAATCGAATGGCGAAGATGATTGGGCGCTCGGGCCTTGAAGGATTGAAGATTGTATGAATTGAGAAAAAGGTTTCTAAAAATCATACAGATAAGCTAATCGCCAAATGAGCTGGGTCGATATTTCTCAAATTTGAACATGAAAAGCTTGCGATTATACTGCGCTCAATTTTGAGAGAAAGTCTTATAAAAACAGATAGTCTTGAAGTCAGAGGGTCTTTACGGGGAGAGGGAGGGGGTGCAATGAAGATCAAATTGGCGAAAATCCCCTTCTTAAAAGTTGAAAAACAAACAAATTAAATATATTATAATGATTTATGATATGAAGCTTTCTCTATTTTATTTATGTTACCGATAATCCTAATATAATAAATTGGTTGTCTATTATTATATATTATTGACAAAAATAATCGAAAGTCTCCTTCGGCAAAAAAAGAAAAAAAAAAGAAATTAAACGTAATAATTTTTTTTTTTTAATAGTTTTTAAGGAATATGGTGCCGCCGGTACATGGTGAAACATTTTTTAAATTATTGGATAAAAAATACTAGCTAGGTTTCACATTAAGATATAAAAATAAAGCGAATTTATTTTGGAGAGACTTTAATCTCGATATAGGCACACCTATATTTCGGGAGGCTAACCCATCTTCAGTTACTTTCTGTTGCTCCTGAAGATGGGTTAGCCACCCGAAATATAGGTATACCTATATCGAGATTAAAGTCTCTCCAAAAATAAATTCGTTTTATTTTTATATCTTAATGTGAAACCTAGCTAGTATTATTTATCCAATAAATTAAGTAATGATAATCCATGGCATTTCATTTTATTTTACTCTTTCTATAAGTTTCTAAATATAATGAATATTTATTCAATATTTGTTCTTAAATGAGGCTAATTAAAACCATGAGAACAGTTAGAATGTTCTCGTAAGGAGAAAAGACTTAAAAAAACAAAATCTTTTATGTCCTTATCAATCTTTTTATTTTAAAACTGGGAGACAGTTTCGGCCGACACTCTCAAGCCATCATCAGTCTAAAAAGTACAAATACATAAACCTTACAATTGCAAATACAAATCAAGAAACAAATATATATAAAGATCAGTTCACTCACCCTCAGTTTTCAATAGTACATTGGTAATATTATTTTTATTTTTACATTTTCTTTGCAATTCAGCAAAATTCCAACATCTGTTGTTATAGATGAGAGTAACAAATGCAATTCTATAAAATTGAAAAAATATATAAAGACATTTTTTCTTTTTCTTTGTCATATTATTTAAAATTAGGTTCATTATTTGAAATGCTCTCTCACCTTGATTACCAATCACACACTTGTTTTTATTATAGCACAAAATTCTTTTAAAATACAATTGTAACATTCAATCATTTACATTCACAATATTCTCCCGTGTCAAATCTTAGGACAAATTATAATTTTTCACTCTTTGATCAATTCAATTTCATTCTATATAAAACTTTTCTATTTTTAATATAAAAATAAAAATAGTGTATGACGTTATACCAGCTGCCAACACAATTAAATTAAAACCCCAGTCTTCAAAAACAAAAATTCATACAAAACAAGATATACAACATTAACAATTTTCAACAAAGGTACTATAATTATACAGTTACCATCAAACAGCAGAGAGCAAAACCTCAGGAAAAGTCAACACACTACACCGCTCCCAAAAAATCACACTCAGGAAACAACCAACTTATTTTTATGAACATATACAATTCAGCTTATTAGTTTGCTTATTAGGTCGCTATAGTATCGGACATTGTTCTCAGTGTCTACTTTAAAGTTGACTACTTTGTCTCTATTCCTCAGAATGTGTAGGGATTCTTTCATCTTACGTATGAAATCATCCCTCTCCCTGCACAATATAGAGACATCATTAAAATCAAACTCATGATTTGAGTCAATTGCGTGAATGGCCAATGCAGATATTAATTTGCCCTTTACTACCGATTTGTCATGTTCAATGACCCTTGTCCTTAGCATTCTCTTTGTTTCTCCTATGTATGTTCTATCACAGTCTTTGCATTTTATCTCATATACGACATTGTTTTCATTATAAACATCCTTGACAGTTGGAACCCGATACAAAGATAACAGGGGTTTTACAGGGCGTTTAGCCAGCATTACACCTGCCACCCTAAACATTCTCACTATCATATCGGTTAATATTGGTACGTATGTTAACGATCCCATGAATCTCAATGGATTTTCTTGTATTTTTCTTTTTTTCCACTCTTTAACATAGTATCTTCTTCTTAGATTTTCCACCAACTCTCTCGGATAACCATTCTGTACACATTTAATGGTGAAATCATTCAAATTTTTTTGAAGAAAAGAAGAATGAGATATCCGCCATATTCTATTTATTTCACCATATATGATAGATATTTTTTGTGCTAAAGGATGATATGAGTTATACTTAATCATCCTATTGGATTTGGATGGTTTTGTATATAAATCCGTAATAATTTCATGCCCTGATTTAATTAGTAAGGTATCCAAGAAAGGTAGCTGACTATTATTTTCGACTTCTGCATTAAACTTTATATTGCTATTATAGCCGTTGAGTAATTCCAACGTTACAGGGATAAGTTCACGTTTCATAGCTGAGACCGAATCATCCACATATATATAGTAAAAGGGCAAATTTAGTGGGGCTATGATCCTATCAAACACATCATCCATCACCACATTTGCGATCAAGGGCGACAAAATAGCTCCCATTGGGAGTCCTTTAACCTGTGTGTAGATTATGCTATCATAAGTAAAATAATTCTCTCTCAAACACATGGCCAAACCTTCCATAAACATATCCTTATCCAAATGTGTGTACATTTTTATGTCTTCCCACCTGCTGTCCAAGATATTTAACGCCAAATTAACTTCAATCGATCCAAACATATCTTCCACGTCAAATGAGACCAACACTTCATTTCCTGTTAATTTTGTCATTTCTATCTTTGAGATTAGATCAAAAGAATTTATTATTCTATTGCTGTTCGTTGTAATGGCCTTCAAAATTCTAGAAAAAAACTTGCTTAAGCCATTGATAGGAGAACCCACAGATGACACAATTATCCTCAAAGGCATTTCAGATTTGTGGGCTTTTACCAAGGCATACATTTTAGATGGTGTTGGTGTACTAGATTTCATATTGTTGTAAGCTTTCTTATCAATAATCTCTAAAGACAAAAGTTGTCCCAGATATTTATTAACTTTTTTCTGTAACGACGCCAAAGATGTCAAACCTGCAACTTGAAACTTATCATTGTTAGTTAACAACTGTTTCACTTTACAATGGTACTCATGTCTATTCATTACAACTGTTATATTTGACTTGTCTGATAGTAAGACTTGTATTTCTTCTATATTATCATGTATGTATTTTTTTGCGTAACTTATATCCCTAGACAGCCGCCGGTCTTCTATGGTTGGAGAAAAATTATGTAAATAGTTGTTCAATAAATTGTTCATCCTAGATCTTGTTTGGTTTCTTTCCATTTCCGGTTGTATATTTCTCAATTGTTTCTCCATTTCACAAACCAAATTCAAAAATCTATTGTTGGGAGACTTGACTTCACTAGAAACATATGAAAATTTATTTCCATAACTTAAAATCTTTGTCACTTTCTGAGGCAACACCAACGACGAGACATTAACCACATCTGATATAATATTCTCAACATCGTCATTACTCTCGTTTTGTCTAACATCATCTAAATTAAACCTTTTTAAAATCTTTATCTTGTTCTTAACTCGCTGTATATCTCTGCTATACTGTCTTTCATAATAAATCTCAAAAAACGACTGTAAAGAATTATATAAATGTGGGTTCGTATTACTTTCAATTCTCGACCACAATCGCCCTATCGACACATATATGTATTCTTCCTCCAAATGTGCCTCACCTATCTCTGAACTCAACATGGTTATCTTCAATCTATCCAATTGCATACTGAAAACTTGTGAATATTTAATGTTTGTTATTGGGACCGCATCCTTCAACTTATCCAGCCGGTTCGTGATAAAATTAGGAAAAATGCCACTATATTTGCACTGCAAAAGAAAATGTATCCTACTCTTCACCTTTGCCACTTTGGAGTATAATCTCTCAAGCCTCCTAAAATCCCAGTAAATTTGTCCACAGGACCTCAAATAGGAAATAGAAAAGCCCAAGATTGTATTATTGTCCAAATTATTATCATCATTCATGATGATATGGCTCTTTTTACCTCAAATATAATTAGATAGAGTACTATGATGTTTTATTATTCAATATTTGTTCTTAAATGAGGCTAATTAAAACCATGAGAACAGTTAGAATGTTCTCGTAAGGAGAAAAGACTTAAAAAAACAAAATCTTTTATGTCCTTATCAATCTTTTTATTTTAAAACTGGGAGACAGTTTCGGCCGACACTCTCAAGCCATCATCAGTCTAAAAAGTACAAATACATAAACCTTACAATTGCAAATACAAATCAAGAAACAAATATATATAAAGATCAGTTCACTCACCCTCAGTTTTCAATAGTACATTGGTAATATTATTTTTATTTTTACATTTTCTTTGCAATTCAGCAAAATTCCAACATCTGTTGTTATAGATGAGAGTAACAAATGCAATTCTATAAAATTGAAAAAATATATAAAGACATTTTTTCTTTTTCTTTGTCATATTATTTAAAATTAGGTTCATTATTTGAAATGCTCTCTCACCTTGATTACCAATCACACACTTGTTTTTATTATAGCACAAAATTCTTTTAAAATACAATTGTAACATTCAATCATTTACATTCACAATATTCTCCCGTGTCAAATCTTAGGACAAATTATAATTTTTCACTCTTTGATCAATTCAATTTCATTCTATATAAAACTTTTCTATTTTTAATATAAAAATAAAAATAGTGTATGACGTTATACCAGCTGCCAACACAATTAAATTAAAACCCCAGTCTTCAAAAACAAAAATTCATACAAAACAAGATATACAACATTAACAATTTTCAACAAAGGTACTATAATTATACAGTTACCATCAAACAGCAGAGAGCAAAACCTCAGGAAAAGTCAACACACTACACCGCTCCCAAAAAATCACACTCAGGAAACAACCAACTTATTTTTATGAACATATACAATTCAGCTTATTAGTTTGCTTATTAGGTCGCTATAGTATCGGACATTGTTCTCAGTGTCTACTTTAAAGTTGACTACTTTGTCTCTATTCCTCAGAATGTGTAGGGATTCTTTCATCTTACGTATGAAATCATCCCTCTCCCTGCACAATATAGAGACATCATTAAAATCAAACTCATGATTTGAGTCAATTGCGTGAATGGCCAATGCAGATATTAATTTGCCCTTCACTACCGATTTGTCATGTTCAATGACCCTGGTTTTAATTAGCCTCATTTAAGAACAAATATTGAATAATAAAACATCATAGTACTCTATCTATGAATATTTATATTTTATTATACTCAATCAATTCGCTAATGGCACAAAGAAATTGAAAAATAGCAAACTTAAAGAAAAAAAAGAAACGTAATGATGACACATGGCATGGAAATTTCTCTATTTTATTCCTTCGACTAGTATCTAATAAATTGAATATTTATTATTCGCAATCATCGTTGGGCAAATAGCTGAAGAAATAATAAAAATAGATATTCAAAAAAATTTTTTTTTTTAAATCAAAGTCAATTCAATACCAAACTTAAAAGAAACGGCAATTCAAATTATAAATAAATTCTTATAGATATTGTAACATATATTGTTAAACTCTTATTCTGAATGGATATGTATTTATTTGTTTCTATTTCTATAGATAAATTACTTATTTTGATTCTCAGCTGTTCAATCAATAAGATTTCAAGCAAAGACATCTCATTCTGGTGTTCTTGTGTATTTAATTCATTATTTGAATAATATGAAATATCTATGGATGCTCTTTAGATGACAATATTAAATTCAGGCCTAGGATTTGTTAGAAAATGTATATTCATTTTTTAAAAATATTGTAATATGTCAATTATTATAAGAATTCGTAAAAATAAAATTCCATTAACGGATACATACTCACACGCATATATATTTACATTTTTCATGATCTAATTTTGTTTTGAAAATTATATTATAAAAATTATTATATAAAAATGCAATTATTTTAATTTTTAATTAAATATAAATTTTGAATTTTTTCATCTTTTTATAAGCATGAAGATTAGAAATAATTTATTCTCTTGTTCTTAATTGTAATGTAAATGATTAAAAATAATATTTTCTTAACTTATTCTTACTGACGTTAATCTTCCTATCTTCCATTTTGTATATATTGGTATGTATTTCTACGCTTGACTATGCAAATTCTATGAAAATGTATAGTAAATATGAAAAGATTTGTAAAATTTCCAGTGTTGCTCGAGAAAGTAGTCTGCAAATTCTATGAAAAAATATAGTAAATATGAAAAGATTTGTAAAATTTCCAGTGTTGCTCGAGAAAGTAATCTGCAAATTCTATGAAAAAATATAGTAAATATGAAAAGATAAAGTAAAATTTCCAGTGTTGCTCGAGAAAGTAGTCTGCAAATTCTATAAAAAAATATAGTAAATATTTTTTTTTTTTTTTTTTATTTATTTATCTTAACCAATTATTTCATAATTGACAAAAGATTTGTTATTCACATACTTAAAGCACACTTTAGGAAAATATTTAACAAATATAATTCCTCACTTAACAATATATATACAATAATAAGATCAATATTATCCAAATGGAATAATTAATATAATTTGTTAACTAAATAGTTCATATGTTTTTCTTCTTTTAGTCGACGAACATTATCATCAACGTTGAGCATTTGTTTCATTTCTTCATTTTCATGTTTGTGTAGACGTTGGTGGTGTCTAACGGCATATTTGTGGATTTCTTCTGTGACTGCATCGAGGTGTAGATCTCGGTGCAGGTCACTATTTCTGATGTACCAAGGGGCATTTACAATACTTCTTAGAACTTTATTTTGAAATTTTTGTATAATTTCTATATTGGACTTTTTTGTACAGCCCCACAATTGAATCCCGTAAGTCCATACGGGTTTCAAAATTTGTCTATTTTTCCAACAGATATTTGCTTTAGTTCAGAATGCTCATCGCCATGGCGAACTCGAAAGCGTCTATCTTTGATATAAGATTGCAATATTTCGAAAAACTGTTCAGGTAGATACTTATGTAGTTTGACTAAAAGACCTTCATGCCAAACTTTGTAATCTGCAAATTCTATGAAAAAATATAGTAAATATGAAAAGATAAAGTAAAATTTCCAGTGTTGCTCGAGAAAGAGGTCTGCAAATTCTATGAAAAAATATAGTAAATATGAAGAGATTTGTAAAATTTCCAGTGTTGCTCGAGAAAGTAGTCTGCAAATTCTATGAAAAAATATAGTAAATATGAAAAGATTTGTAAAATTTCCAGTGTTGCTCGAGAAAGTAGTCTGCAAATTCTATGAAAAAATATAGTAAATATGAAGAGATTTGTAAAATTTCCAGTGTTGCTCGAGAAAGTAGTCTGCAAATTCTATGAAAAAATATAGTAATATGAAAAGATTTGTAAAATTTCCAGTGTTGCTCGAGAAAGTAGTCTGCAAATTCTATGAAAAAATATAGTAAATATGAAGAGATTTGTAAAATTTCCAGTGTTGCTCGAGAAAGTAGTCTGCAAATTCTATGAAAAAATATAGTAAATATGAAAAAGATTTGTAAAATTTCCAGTGTTGCTCGAGAAAGTAGTCTGCAATTTCTATGAAAAAATATAGTAAATATGAAGAGATTTGTAAAATTTCCAGTAAAATATAGTAACACAAAGAGAAACAAACAAAGAGGTTGTCCTCTGCTTGATGCAAATAAACATACACACATATATATCGAAATGATATATCTGTATATATATATTATTTATTTGTTTGAGACTATAGTTTCGAAGACTTGGTCTTCATCATCAGTCTTTTTTAATTATAAATATTGTTTTTCAGAGTCAATACCGTATGGATAGAATAGAATTCTAACTGGCTCCCAGCTAAGAAAACATCAAAAAAATCTCAATATCCATACGGTATTAACTCCATGAAAAACAATATTTATAATTAAAAAAGACTGATGATGAAGACCAAGTCTTTGAAACTATAGTCTCAAACAAACAAATAATATATATATATACAGATAGTATATCATTTCGATATATATGTGTGTATGTTTATTTGCATCAAGTAGAGGACAACCTCTTTGTGAATCAACAACTCCGCTACTCTCTGCAAAACAAAAACTTTTCAATTAAAATATAGTAAATATGAAAAGATTTGTAAAATTTCCAGTGTTGCTCGAGAAAGTAGTCTGCAAATTCTATGAAAAAATATAGTAAATATGAAGAGATTTGTAAAATTTCCAGTGTTGCTCGAGAAAGAATGCTCTTAGTTGTTTTTTAAAGGTGTGGCGAAGAAGATCAGATTTGCCAATGAATTTCACAAAAATTTATTAACTTTTAAAAGCAAGATAATTTAATATATTTACTTCTATTTTCTAATTTATTGAAAATGTTTTCAAAATCTTTACTATACTACACCAAACATAGGCAAATGCGACCTTTAGTCGAGTTAAGGTAGTTCTTTCACAAATGCAAAAATTCAAGAAGTCTTCAAAACTTGGAATATAAGTCATTAAAATCATAATAAACACACTGTTAAAATTTGAAGACGATTTACCACACCAAACATGAAATAATTGCAATTAAAAATGAAATTTTGTCCATATCTACCGATAGGGAAATGGTGGGAAAATGATCATTATTTTTTTTTTCATTAAAGGACTTTCACCTTCTTGATGAAAAATTAATATTTGCTAGAATAATATATTCGGAGTAACTTAAAAAAAATAAAGTAAATATTGAAATTATTTACCTCGTAGCTTTGATAAAAAAAAAAAAACATATTTGGGCAATTATTTTTAGTGGAGGGGATATAAGATCAATGGCTTGGAAACGATCCATTCATAAGGAGGATATAGTAGTGTGAAAAGTATAGTCACGTTAAAAAAACATAACCTAAAATTTTAGCACCGTTCATATGTATAGTGTGGTTACGAGGCTAAAACTTTTTGTGTGGATTGTCGCGAAAGTACAACTTTAATTGCAAAAAATGTTCATAAATTTTTATCAAAGATTTTAATTATTTATTTTATTACAAATTATATCCTGTATGTAGGATGCAGGTACATATTTTGTATTTTCAAATATATTGGCAAACTGTACGTTACCCTGATCTACAAAAAAACTAACTCACAACGTTTTGAGCCGTTTTGTGGAACTCCTAAATTCTATCATAAAAAAAAGAAATAGCCAGAATTAGAAAACGAAACTTAGCTTTCTGACTTAGTGTTCCTTACAGACATTATATGGAACATTTGCAAACACTTATTTGGACTTAACAAGGAAAGGAATAAATGATTTGTGATTTGTCACAAACTGTTTATTTAGTTTGGAAGCTAAACTAGACTAAGATAAAGAAAAATTGGAAGGATTGCAAGCGAATTTCAAATTTAGGCTTGGAGATTTGAAAAGTTTCAAATCTTTATTTGCACATTTTGTGAACTTATTTATTCAAGATATTGAAGATGGATTTACAATTTCTGGAATAATACTTGTCGAAAAAGTGGCTGGGGAATTGGAGTAATTAGAGATGAAAGAGGATCAGACATTGCGAATGCATCCCAAATCTAGTTCTCTAATTGAATTTTGGAAAATAGTTAGAATCAAAATATCCACTTAAACAAAGTTTCTTGGGGGTCTAGTTTCAGTTTTTGATGTATACGTTTTACTCCACATTGAAGTCGAAATATCTTTCACAGTTGACCAGTAAGTATCTCACAGAATTATTACAAACAGCTGCTTTAACAAATTATACGCCAAGTTTCAAAGATTTGACCCAAGTATTTCGTTAAATGGCATAGTTTTTATTAATAATTTTTTTTATTAAATTTTATTATTAGTATTATTAAAATTTTAAAATAAATATTTTGTATTTTTATTTCTTTCTCTTAATTATATTTTCTTATATATATATTTTATACAGCATTTTAAAACTTGTTTAGAATATATCATCATATTAATTAAGTTAAATAAAATTTGACTATATGTATTTATTTTTGTGTACTTAAATAATATGATGTAGCTCTTTACAATAATACTATAGGTAAAACCAGAATACGGCTCTCATAAACCTTAGACGTTCACCTCTGTACTATACTATAATAATATTGTGCAGAAAGAAAGTATTAAAGAGTGCCCATATAAGAGCTAATTTCAGGAACTACTCAACCGATTAGGATAATTCATTCACCAGTGAAAAGTACGTATATCTCCTCCAAATGATTTTAAGCATTGCCGGCGCAAGCATTGGCGTAGTTAGGGAATTTTCCTAGGGGGCAGCCGCAGTGGCGGCGCCAGGGTTGAGCGAGGTGTGGCGACCGCCCAACCAAATTTTTTGCAAAAAAAAAAAAAAAAAAAATCGCAGTTTTTCCTTCATAAAATGAAAATTACTGATCCTAGGAACTTGATTCCTATCTCATTCTGTAGGAAATCTTATTGACTTGAACGTTTACTTGGACCACTTTTTTGATAAAACTCTTAGATTTATAGATATCCAGCATTTTCCATGACGAATGAGGATTCGGATCATATCCTGTCCGGAAAATGTAGGATATCTATAAATCAAAGACTTTTAACAAAAAAGTGGTACAAGTAAACTTTCAAGTCAACAAAATTTTCTAGATAATGAGATAGAAATCAAGTTTCTAGGATAAGTGGTTTGCATTTTATGAAGGAAAAACTTTGATTTTTTGCAAAAATTGCATTTTTTCAAAATTTCAACCTCATTGCGACACGGGTTACCATTATCCAATTAATATGCAACTTTGTTTAAATTGTAGCAAATGTAATCTAGTTTTAAAATGTATAGAGGCTTTTTTTGTTCAAAACGTGCTCCTTCATGGTCAAAATGGGAGATTTAAGATATTCAAAAGTGATCCTGGGGGCTGTTTTTGGATTAAAAATCGAACTACTAGACCAATTTTGCATTTTTTTTAATCAACGCTAAAATTTGTCCTCTTTAATTTACTATAGAACGGTTATTTATAAAATATGAACTGCTTTCGAGTTATAAGCGAAAAACGGGAAAAAGTCCGAAAATTTCTAGGTTTTTCGGCAGCCAAAAGTTGTCCCCCAGACTTTCGAAGTCGCAAACTTAGATTTGGCATACCCACACCATACCAAACGACCCTAAAAAATCTTTTCCCGCAATTAATATAAACTGAAACCCCCTATTTACTGGGTGCTATATGGGAAGATAATTTTTTTGAGATCTACATTTTTCAATCTGTATGGATTTTTCTCATTATAATTTAAATAATTTTTAATAATTTAAATTAATTAAATCCTTTAAATTTGATAAATAATTTTAAAAAATCTTATTCCTAAAGTAATTAGAATATTATTACTAGAGTTGATTAGTATATTGTGAGGAACTCTAGATCTCCTAGATGGCCTGGAAAGTGCCGAATATTCTCTTTAATCAATGAGAGAATCGAAAACCCACTCAGGTAATATATAAAATAAGGAAGGGAAGTTACTTGAAACTAAAACGAAATTTGTTAAATTAGTCCACTTTTTAATCTCTATCGAATTCAGAGAAAATGATAATCGTAAGAAATGAAATAGAAATAATATCCAGAAATCAAACAGGTTGTTTATAAAGTGTCTTTCTTTTAGGGTGCTTAGAAAGATTCAATATTTTTTTGGAAAAATATCTTTTTGATAAATAATAAATTGACACCTTCTGATGTGGCCATCCACTTGACTTTACCATATACTTCTGGTTGAGTTTGGTCCAAGGGCCTAGATTTTTCTTTTTTGACCCGCCCTCCCCCCTGTTTTGGGCGGTTTGTTTTTGCATTTTTAGTGTTCTGTGGGCCCACTGATTATGTAAACATAATTTTGTTGAGTTTGCTCAAATGGCCTAGATTTTTATTTTTTGACACCCCCCCCCCCCTAATTTTTGGGGCCAAAAAAAATATTTTCTTTATTCTGGGTTCATTTTATAGTATATTTCATTTTTCTTGTTTTTTTTAGATTGAAATTAATATTATAATTTTAAATTTTCACCGCCCCCTCCCCCTTAATTTTGGATAAATATGCACCAAAATCTAATCAGCCCTTAATCTCAGTGCACCAAAACTACGTGTGAAATTTGGTTTTGATATTCACACTAGTTTTTGAGCTAGCTCATTCACAAATATTTGGTAACGTACAGACTAACAGACATTTTAACAAACAATTATTATCTCGAAAAATATAATTTTTTCGATGTTCACATAGAAGAGCTTTTTTGTAGACCGAAATGCTAAGGATTCGCCCAATTTTTTTAATCAAAATAGTTTCAGCCGTTTTTGAGATATTTCGAAAAAAAGAAGCAAAGAATAAACACTTTTTTTTATGCACGATTACAATATTGACCATACCCTGTATGGTAAATTAATATTATCAATACACGGTATAAAATTTCAAATAGCTGATGGTAACAGGCTTAAAATTTCTTAAGGAAAACAGGAGAGATTTCTACTAAATTTGAGCTGTTATGGATAACTTTTATTACATGTTAGAAGGGATGTATTCACCCTCTCTAGACCAAGAAGTTTTACAAATGAAGATTAATTCTTTCAATGAAATATTTAATGTGATATAAGATATAATGTGGAAGAGATCTAAGTGAAAACATTAAAAATTACACTCATGTTGCATCCGTTTAAATTACAATAATGTGAAACTATATATTTGCCAAATCTCAAAAAAATTAAACAGTTAAATGAATTTATAGTTGTATCTTTTTACATAATTAAATTCTTATATAAAAGTTTATGAATGTCAAAACTAACAAAAAATTACTTTCATAATCACCGGCCCAGATCTATAGTAAGTAAGATCAGAGGGTAAGCCATTGGTTCGGTTGTTTTTTGGCACTAGTGTTCATTTCCCGAGTGGGTAAATACAACACTTCTGAAATGTAATAAAATTATCTATACCAGCTCGGACTTATTAGAATAGAATCTTTTGTGATTTCTTTAAAAAACCATTAAGCACCAAGTGATATATTAATTTTTCGTATTGGAAATACCAACATTTTGGCTCCAGAACGAACTTTCTTCAAAATTTCTTTTTTGAGTTCACGTGGGTATCTGAATCCTAAAAAACACACAGTCTGGGAAAACCGAGGGGTGATCCGCGATTGGAAGTAGGTGTACACCTCTTTGGAAGTATTTTGGAAGTACTTGGAAATATTTGGAAGTACAAGTGGAAGTAGGTGTACAGCATATTAGGTCGCGGTTCACCCCTCGGGAAAAACAATCACACTTAAAAATGATTTTTCTTTAACTTTTAGACATTTCTAAACACGAATTGGAGGAAAAGGAGAAGCTTTTTCAAGACTCGGTACGCTCTTTGCAGTTTTGATGAATTATAAATGATAAATATATATATTTTCACATCGATTTAATATTTTTCTACCTAGGGTCAATAGAATAATAGAAATTAAGATATTACTGGTCTTAAACAAGTTTATACTTGTATTTGGCATACTTGTAATGCCTTGATAGCTCTAAAGCAACGGTCGGGGAACCGGGGTAAATTACCCCAAATGTGGTTGCAATGAAACTATCGGGGGTAATAAGGACATTTTTAAAATTTTCTATTTTATAAACTATTATAGTATTTTTACTTTGATAGCCGAGGACTGTATTCAAATTGCGCTCACGTCAAAAAGTCCTAATTTTGAAGTCATTTTAGCGAAAATGAAACAACATCATTTTTCTAAAGCGTAAAAGCTTTTGAATTATGTTAATGTTTACAATTTTTATTTACTTACAGATAGTTTTCATGTAAAATCCAATTAATTTAATAAATAATATACATTGCAATTTACATTGCTTTTTTTGCTTTTCAGAATGTAGGGGTAACAAGCGACCTAGGCAATAATATTTTGGGGTAATGGGTAAAAAAGTTCCCCGACCTCTGCTCTAAAGGAAGAGCGATCAGTCTATCTGCGCCCTTTTTAGTGAATTTTCTCAATTAGATTCTCATGAAAAAGTCACTCACCCGCAAATTTATTAAATAACATAACTGTCTTATATAGGTAAATAGAAATCGTTCATTAATGAATATTAAATTAAAAGTTTCTTTTTGCCGAGAGTAGCAGAATTTTTATAAATTAAAGGGGATATAAAAGAAAAACATTCACACATCAATTCCTGTGAATCAATTGTAATAGAGTGATAAAAAGGGCATAGCCCTCGAAACTATAGTCTCATTATAAATAAATTTAAAAAATTAGTTTTCCAGCAGAAGACAAACTCTTTTATTGTCATAAATAAATCGCCTTAAAATCTCAATAAAATTATTCAAAAAATGAAAAGTTCTGAATTTTTTGAACTACAAGTTCTCTTCTCTAGTTTTAAATTGGAGGAAAAGTGAAACATTTTCATGACTCGGTACGCTGTTTGCAGTTTCAGTGAATAAAAATGATAAATATCTAAATATGATATTCATTTCGATTTAGTATTTTCTTACCTAGAGTCAAAAAGCTCTACCTAGAATAATAGAAATTAATCTCTAATAGGCTGAAACATATCTGAACTTTTATTCGGTGTCGCGACCCGGGATGGTTAGCCCACTGCTGCGAACCAAATATGTCGCACGCCAGTGGTTTAAGGGCGCGAACACATTAATTGTTTATTTATAGCGGGCAATATCATAGTCCCGGAGGATATGGATGCCTCACTAAGGGTAGCGTGACCTCGAAGTTGTGAGTTCTCTGGTCTAGCTCGCCGTTTGCTGGAACATGTGTGTCCTGTTTGATGGAAGGCAAGGGTTTAATTAGAACACATATTTATTTTATGTTGTTTTTATTTAGCATAAGGGGAATTGTACATCTTTCACGTCACTTACTGGTGCGCTCTCACTGTCTCCAAACTCACCGCTCTCCAACAACTCACTGACTGAACGTCTCAGCTCTCTCGTCATCTCTGGGAGTTTTCAAGAAAAGATATCTTGATTGGCTAAGACCTTAATGAGAAGGTGTATTTTTAAATCATAGCCCTCCCATTTCCTGAAGGGCGTCACCTCGAAAATTCAGATGACTTTCTGGAAATTTTCCGTTAAAAGCATCTTTTTTTTTGAAGGACCATTTTTTACACAAAATGTAAGAGCAAGTAGATTTATAATTCACTGTCAACTCAGATATATGACTTATTTCCTCTCATCATATTATTTTGACTAAGAACCCAGGGGTCAGCGAAAAGAGCGGAAAATGAATATATAGAAGGGGGGGAGGTGCTAAAAGCGTTCGGGTCCGGTTCTGCTTGCAGTGACCTTAATTAAAAAAAAGAGAATTCCTTTAAGAATTCAAACAAAATTTATAACAGGGGTTTCCGGTCCGCAACATCGGCATGCCCTTACAATGCCTTTTAACTCTAAAGGAAGAAAGATCATTCTATCCGCTCTCTTTTTAGTAATTTTCCTCGATTAGTTTCTAATGAAAGAATCGCTTACCCGCACATTTACTAGATAATTAAAAAAGTGAAAACTTATTAAACTAAAGAGGCTCTAATAAATTAATTATATACTTGAATATAAATTGTTCATTTTCGCAGTAAAATCTCAATAAAATCATTCGAAAAAGGATGTTTTCTGGATTTTTGAATCAGAAGTTCTAAAGCTAAAATAGAAAGCCCAAAATCTAATCAGTTGTCCGCTTTGGAAATACAAATATTTTAGCACAAGAACGAAATTTCTATGTTAAATTGAAAGTTTTTGCCGAGAGTAGCAGAATTTTTATATATTGAAGGAGACAATAAAAGAGTGTGTCTTCTGCTGGAATTATAAATTTTATTTATTTATAACGAGACTATAGTTTCGAGGGCTTTGTCCTCTTCATCAGTCTATTACAATGTATTCACAGGAATTAATTTATGAATGAAAGTTTAAAATCTTTCATGTGGTTAGGTTAAGAACTCTTAACCTAACCACATGAAAGATTTTAAACTTTCATTCATAAATTAATTCCTGTGAATACATTGTAATAGACTGATGAGACAAAGCCCTCGAAACTATAGTCTCGTTATAAATAAATAAATTTATAATTCCAGCAGAAGCATTCATACTCTTATTGTCTCCTTCGAAATTTCTATGATTTTTTGTTCTTAAGTTATCGAGGGTATCTGAATCCAGACACACAGATAGAAAATAAATTGACTCGTTCTGATGTGGCCATCCCTTGAATTTGCCATACACTTCTGGTTGAGTTTGGTACAAGGGCTAGATTTTCATTTTTTGACCCTAAACCCCCCCCCCCCCCATTTTGGGCGTAGAGTTTTCGCATTTTTAGTCTTCTGGTAGCCCACTGATTAGCAAAATTTGGTTGAGTTTGCTCAAATGGCTTAAATTTTGGCCCCAGAAAAAAAAATATTTCCGTTATTATAGGTTCATTTTATAGTATATTTCATTTTTTCTTGTTTTTTTTTTTAGTTTGAAAATAGTTTAATTTTAAATTTTAATCCCCCTTAATTTTGGGTCGATATGCATCAAAATCTAATCAACTCTTAATCTCAATGGACAAAAACTACGTGTGAAATTTGGTTTTGATATTCACACTAGTTTTTGAGCTAACTCGTCCACAAAAATTTGGTAACGCACAGACTAACAGACTCACAGACATTTTGACAAAACAGTTATTATCTCGAAAAATATAATTTTTTTTGATGTTCACTTATTAGAGGTTTTTTTGTAGACCGAAATGCCATGGTTTCGCCCAATTTTTTTTAATCAAAATAGTTTCAGTCGTCTTTGAGATATTTCGGAAAAAATAAGCAAAAAAAAAACTTTTTTATGCACGATTACAATACTTGACCATTCCCTAGCCTATGGTAAAGTAAAATAAGCTGAATTGTTCTGATGTGGCCATCCACTTGACTTTACCAAACAACCTAGCCCCTCACCTATATTTAATATTTAATAAAATTATTTATAATCATGTAGGGGAGGGGAGTTAGTTTTTGCATTTTTAGACTTCTGGGGTCCCACTGATTATGTATACAAAATTTGGTTGAGTTTGCTCAAACGGCCTAGATTTTTAATTTTTAACCCCCCTCCACCCCTTTGGGTCGATATGCACCAAAATCTAATCAGCTCTTAATCTCTATGGACCAAAACTACGTGTGAAATTTGGTTTCACGCACAGACTAACAGACATTTTGACAAAACAATTATTATCTCGAAAAATATAATTTTTTCGATGTTCACTTATTAGAGCTTTTTTGTAGAGCGAAATTCCATGGTTTCGCTCAATTTTTTTAATCATAATAGTTTTAGTCGTTTTGGGATATTTAAAAAAAAACACTTTTTATGCACGATTACAATACTTTAGACCATACGCTGGCATGGTAGAGTAAAAAAATCGAAAATTTTTCCGTGAATTCAATACTAGTCTCGACGAAAGGCGCCCAACAGGGTTCGCCCGGCGAGCGTGATTCTAGAGGGGCATATAAATGGTTGCACAAGGGCGACAAGCGGCCCTGCAGCGGGTGAGTCATGGGCCTGGAGAGGAGCAGCTTCCCGGGCGCCAAACCTGACTCACCTTCAGCCAGGGCTTGCAGACGTCTGGGCTAACCCACACCCACCCACACAGATCACACTTACCAAATATTTAGAAAGAAACCATTTCACTTATTCGACCCTTATATCCACGCTGACCCATCCAACAAAAATCTACAACCTTTCCCTTTCGGTTAGTACCTATTGAATTCACGAAAAACTTTCAATTTTTTTTTGACATTTCTATTGAAAAATATCTGGAAGGTAGACAAAAATTATTTTTTTCTGTCAAACTGTTTTTATTCATATACCCACTAGGGTGCTCCTTATTTTTGATATTTTCTAATATTTATGGCGAGGGTGAACCGCGATTGGAATTAGGTGTACACACTCTTTGGAATTATGTGGAATTATTTTGGAATTCATTAGATAATTCCCCTTAATCAATATTGTCTTCTACTTGGATATGAAAGTAGTAAGTAGGTGTACGGGATATTAGGTGAGGGTCCCCTTGGCTATTTGTTGGTTAATTTCAAGTTTAGCTGAAACCAATCGAAGACCATTTGACCCTGCAGAAGGAGAATCCGAATTAGTCTCAGGATTTAATGTTGAGTACAGTGGGGGGGGGGGGGTTTGCTTTAATTTTTTTTAGCCGAATATTGCACCATTCTCATCATCATCATCGAGTATACAGTCCTAAGACTGGTTTGATGCAACAATCCGTCTCCACCTCGACTCTGTCCCCCGCCAGCTGTTTGACCTCTCTAAATGTCTGGCATCCCATATCCCCAATTATTTGGTTGAAATATTCTAATCTGGGTCTTCCCCTTCCCTTTTCTTTCCCACCTCCCCTCCAAGATATCCCTAAGCAGTCCCCCATGTCTCAGTGTGTGCCCCATCATCTGACCTCTTCTCTTCTTCAGACTCTTCCACAAGGTTCTTCTTTCTCCGATTCTTCCAAGAACTTCTTCATTTGTAATTTTATCCATCCATTTGATATTCATTATTCTTCTGTAGCACCACATTTCGAAAGCCTCTAATCTCTTTCTCTCCTCTTCTCTAATTGTCCAGGTTTCACACCCGTACATGGCTATGCTCCATACATATGTCTTCAATAGCAACTTCCTGTTTTCTAAGCTGATTGAGGAGGAGCATAGTAGTTTTTGTTTTTGAATTAAACCCCATTTTTTGCTTGGGCAATTCTTGATTTAATTTCGTTTTCGCTCCTCCCATCCCATGTTATTTTACTTCCTAGGTAGCGGAATTCCTTAACTCCTTCTAGGTTTTCTTGGTTAATTTTGATGCATTCCTGTCTCGTTTGTTCTTTTTTTGTACATACTAGGACCTTGGTTTTATTCTTGTTTATTTTCATTTTGATTTCTTCTATTAGGATTTGGTTAATTCCATTCAGGGCGTCCTCTAATTCTTTTTTATTGCTTCCTAGAAGGGCAATGTCATCGGCAAATCTTAACATAGCGATCTTTTGACCTTGGATTTCGATACCTGTATCAATTTTGTCTTTGAATTCTTTAATCGCTTCTTCTATGTATAAGTTGAAAATCATGGGTGACAGCACACATCCTTGTCTTACACCTTTTTTATTTTGGCTTCTCTTTGCTCATCTCCAATATTTATAATTGCCGTCTGGTTTTGATATAGATTGTAGATTAGTCTTCTCTCCCTGAATTGTATTCCCGCCTGTTTTAATATTTTAAACATAATTTTAAACATAATGCACCATTCTATTCATAGGAATGTTTTTTAGAGCAATGTGTTTGGGGTGGAGGGTGCAGGAGGCATTAAATTATTTCTTACTTATGGCATCCACCCCTCGATTTATGTTGACAGGTGCTCATATGGTTGGAAATAAATAAAAAAAAAAGATATTCTCCAAGTTTCAAGCCCCTATCTCAATTTTAACCTAGTGCTACACAGCGATTAAGTTTCCCATCTAAATAACATGAGGTTTTTGGCATTGAACGATCAATTTTTTATTCCAGCCAACGTAATGGTTCAAAAATTTGAAACTTCTAGACTTTATCCTTATAATAGTAGCTAATCCCTCAGAATTTTTACAGATTTTTAGCTATTACAATTTTGGAGTTACATCTAGATAAAATACTGCTATATCTTAGTATTAGTAAGTTATAGACTCCAAAATTATAATAGCTAAAAATCTGTAAAAATTCTGAGGGATAGCTACTATTATAAGGATAAAGTCTACAGAGTTTCAAATTTTTGAACCATTACTTTGGCCGGAATAAAAAATTGATCGTTCAATGCCAAAAACCCCATGTTATTTAGATAGGAAACTTAATCGCTGTGTAGCACTAGGTTAAAATTGAGATAGAGACTTGAAACTTGGCGGATATTTTTATTTATTTATTTCTAACCATATGAGCCCCTGTCCGCGTAAATATTAGAAAATATCCTAAATAAAGAGCTCCACGAGAGGGACGAACCGCGACCTAATATGCTGTACACCTACTTCCGCTTCCACTTTCAAATATTTCCAAGCATTTTACGAATATTTCCAAGTACTTTCAAATATTTCCAAGCATTTTACGAATATTTCCAAGTACTTCAAATATTTCCAAGCATTTTCTGAATATTTCCAAGTACTTTCAAATATTTCCGAAGTACTTCCAAATATTTCCAAGCATTTTACGAATATTTCCAAGTACTTTCAAATATTTCCAAGTACTTCTAAATATTTCCAAGCATTCTCCGAATATTTCCAAGTACTTTCAAATATTTCCAAGTACTTCCAAAATAATTCCAAAGGGTGTACACCTAGTTCCAATCGCGGATCACCCCTTGGAGCTCCCTAATACCACGATAATTTAAGATTGAGAAATCGTATAAAGTTCGTTCTTGTGTTAAAATGTTTGTATTTTCAATTCGGATAACTGGTTAGATTTTACACTTTCTACGTTTAAAACTTCTGGTTCAAAAATGCAGAAAATATTTTTTGAATGATTTTATTGACAATTTAGAGTACTTCAGTATTTCTTCTTCTTCTTCTTTCGGATGGGCCTACTGAGGACCACGTTTGTTCAACTGTTGGGATTTTATTTTAGCCCAGTATGTACGCATCACTTCCCGGTGCCTTTCTTTTTCTTTGTTCCGACCAAGGGGTGCCTTTTTTAAGCGGTTCTCCTGAAAACTCCTGACTTTTTTGAGAGTAAGTCTTATTGTTTGTATGTCTTGTAAGTCAATTAGTCCCAGCTCTTTGATGTCCTTCTCAGTTTCTGTTAGCCAAGTAGTACGGACTTTCTTGTTCCGCCAGAAGGTGAACAAGCGGTTGGTCAGTCTGTTTGGGGGCAATCTGCTACATGACCATAAAAGGAAACCCTTCAGTATTTATAATATACGCATAAATATACGCATAATATACGCATAAATGAACAAATTGTATTTAAGTTAATTATTAATTACTTCTAAGGGCGTCTCTCGCGTAATTAAATTTTATGTTTGATATAACTATCTTACAAAATGAAGACCTTTTTTTTGTTTTGGAAACTATTTGGAGGTGGGTCATGACCCCCCCCCCCTTCTCCCGGGACCGCCCATGCAATGATCTCAATAGATTTATGAACATAACCGAATTTCGCGATAGAATTACAAACTTAACAATTTTCGAATATTTTATTAAATATTGAACAAAGCAATCGGATATCTCTAGACTTTCCGAAAAGAAATGTTATTGAAAATCTTTCATTACTTACGCATTAAAAAATTCATATAAAATTATTATTATTGTTAAAAATACATTTAGATTTAAGAATGAATTTACTGAAAGAATTACTTTTACTTAGTTGAATAAAGTCATATGCAGGTGCGGTCCCATACTTTAATTTTTTTTTTTTTTGGGGGGGGGGGGTCATGTACCGGGGACGTTATGTTTGATATCTTACAAAATTAAAACTTTTTTTTGTTTTGGAAACCATTTGGGTGGGGTCATGACCCCTCCCCTGTGATCGCCCTTGATTTACCTTGATGCTAGAATAAACCTCAAGATTTTGGCTAAAATTGAAGAACCGTAAGTACATGTTTACGTGAAGATTTTTGGTATTTTTTATATATAAAATATATTAAGATAAACGCTCCAGTAGTGGGCCTGTACCTATAGTGGGCCAGATGCAAGAAAAGTGCAAAAATTAGCTTATCCAACTTTGAAAAAATTGTGCTATATATAGCTCATGCCACGGGTTATATATAGTACTATTTTTAAAAGTTGAATATGCTAATTTTTTGCACTTTTCTTGCATCTGGCCCACTATAGGTACAGGCCTACTACTGGAGCTTTTACCTTAATATAGATATTTATATTCATTAAATATACATGTACAATGTTCATTTGCATCAAGCAGGAATCAACAACTCATCTGCTCTCGTGAAAACAAAATCTTTTCCATTGAAAAATTTATAATCACATGGAAATTTAAAAACATCTTCAAATTAAAATAAAAAAAATACATTTAAATTGAAATTCTTCTATTTTTTTCTAATTTTAAACTATGTAATGTGAATTAGTTGGAAACAGTTTGTGTAAAGTCGACTTGGAAATATAAGCGTAATCGGCAATGAATAAATGAAGGGGGTAGGTTGTCCCCCGGCGGCGGCGGCGCCGAAGGGGCTGGTGCCGGGTCTGCTGACTCACCGGCGCCCCAGGGAGCTCGCGTATCACGCCTCCCCCGAGCCACCCCCAGCCGCCTTCACCCTTTCGAGAGAACCCTTCATTCACATTTCGACTCTCCAGAAGCGCACATCTCGCATTTGCTACTTGCTATCTTAGTGAACAGTTACAACAACAAGACGCAGCTGGTGACAAAAACGGTTTCTCATTTACATTTGGTATGTAAATACCAATTTTTATTGAATTTTTTATTGAAGTGATAACTTCTTTTGGCGCGCCTTGCGCATTTTTTATTTTTCTTGGCAGTAAATGCAGGCCCGTGCTGGGTACCTCTGAAGGGCGGGGGACAAAGTAGGGTGATGGGGCTCTAGGGACCGGAAAATTTTTGAAAATCTAACCTGGCTTCAAAAATATTCAAAATTTGGTATATTTTTACTACAAATTTATTTTTTAAAAATACATATGTTTTTAGGAAACAAGAAATTAAAAGTTCTTTTACTAAATCATTACGTTTTAATTTCAAAAAAATTACAAAATTACAAATTATTATACCAAAACAGTAACTGACCCGCCATTTCTGAGCTGGTTTCACACTGACGAGATTTCTGAGAGTATTTCTAAGAAAATGATTTTTCAAATTAACATAGGTATATTTTTCTCTTTAAAACATTCATTTCAAAAATATTTCCAAAATTATCTATAAAAATAACTAGCTAGATTCAATATATGCCGATATGTTCTTCTATAAGGATATTAATATTATTCATTCGGCCAGTAAATAATTTAATTTTTGGTTTTTTTGACTATATTAAAACAAATTTGAATTGTTTTTGTTTATTAGATTTTTCACGATTTTAGGACAAGATCGCAAAAAGCCATTTAGGCAAAGGGCGCAGGGGTTACAAGTCCTCCTACCCCCTGGTCAACACGGGCCTGAGTAAATGGGATTGAGCCGTCACGCGTCACGGTTGGGGTTTGTGTCTAGCCACAGATGGCGCTGCAGCATTAACTCTAAGCTCAAATTAATATCTTATATTTGAATTTTGGCGCTCATGTACATTTTTATTTTCCTGGGCAGTAAATGAGATTGAGCCGTCACGCATCACGTCACGCGTCACTGTTGGGCTGTGGTCTAGTACCAGTTCAATCATTGTCGGAAAATATATTAATTATTCCTTTTCAAAAAATAACAAAATTATTAAAATTTAATAATTTTAGAATATTAGAATTATAAATGTCATATAAGTTATCACTTCTGTCGTGTGGTCTTAAGCACACACCCGAATTTTTACTTTCCCTGAGGGGAGTCGGGTGGCCGCGCGCGTTAAATCACCGCTTCTTCATCGTTGCCTAGGATGACGATGTTGAAGCGGGAGCTCCAAGTTCAGGCCTTTCTCGCGGCAGAATAAATAATAAAATTTCACGGACTAAACTCGGATCCTTCACTGACACTACTAACCCATGATAAAACTATCATACTCAATAGAAACTGGCTAAACGGACTTACTACCCGAAGCCAACTAAATTAAAAAATATTTAAAAAAAACTAAAAAATGAAAAGTACAAAATAATGTAAAAAACTTAATAAAAAAGCGTGGGGCGCAGAAACATGTACTTTTGATTAATTTTTGACAAAGTGCCCCAGGCTTTTTGATTAAGTATTACATTATTTTGTATTTTTTAGAAGCGTGTTTTTTAGTTTTTTTAAAATATAATTTATTTTTTTACTTTTTAGTCTTAATTATTTTTACATACATACACACATACAGTTGAAGCTAATAATGTATAAAGCATGTAAAAAATACTTTTCCTTAGATTCTTAGATAGACTAAGTGGAAAGTATTGAAAAGGCTTCAAAAATTAGATTGAAAATATTTTGTTTTGCAGAGAGTCATGACCGTAACCAATGGGGCCCCCCCGAAATAATAATGTAATATATATCGAAATTTTACAGGATATAAATAAAACGTTCAATAAAAATAATACTATGTAAAAAAAGCAATCTTGGAATCAGGGATGTCATGTCTCCTACTCTTAGGAGTATATCCATACTCCCCTAACCTCAAGGAGTAGCTAATCCCCCCATTTTTTTTACATTCTTGCTACGGCCTTGTCGAGATTAACAAAGTTGTTGATTCATAAAGTGAAATCAATGAGCTTGTCCTCTGCTTCATGCAAATATACAAAGTATATGTTTGTTGAGTGACCTGGTTAATTATTACTACAAAACGAATTACCTAATCTCAATCGGGCATTTGATCCCATGAGAAATAACAGATAAAATATTTCTAGTTAAAAAGACTGATAATGAAGATCAAACTTTCGAAACTATAGTCCTAAACAAATATATATAATATACATATTTATATTTGATATATGAGTATATGTATATGGCATTTGCATCAAACAGAGAACAATCTCATTGTTTTCTCTTTATGGATCAAAAATTATTTGATTTTCAAGGAAATACACATTTTGAGTTGCATATTTGATGCTTTAGTGGTTGAGCTGTTCATCAAAATAGACGTTCCATTCTCATGTGATATCTTATTAAAAATGTCCAATCTAGGTGGTTTCAAGCGAAATTTCTATTTTGATAAAAACGTTGTCCGTTTTACAGACAATAAATAGGTTCGAAGATTTTGACCTTCATCATCAGTCCTTTAAGGAGGTTCTTTCGCGACAATCCACACAAAATTATTTCATGTTTGGTGTGGTAAATCGTCTTCAAATTTTAACAGTATGTGTATTTTACTTTTAATAGACTTATATTCCAAGTTTCAAAGACTTCTTGAATTTTTGCATTTCTGAAAGAACTACCTTAAATCAGTGTTTTTCAACTTGTGGGTCGCGACCCCCTGGGGGGTTGCGAAGCCTCATTAAAAAAGAAAAAAAAACAAAGTTTAAAATATATTTTTATTAAGAAAATGATAATTAAAGGGCATTTGTTATTAATCTACTATTGTCGTATCGCTTTTCCATGGAGGCGTTTGACGATGTAATCGATGTTAAAATATGTCTGTTATAGGTACTTAATTGTGTATTTAGCCGATACCTAATTATAAAAATTAATAAAAATGTTGTACTGATTTGATATTTGTTACATAATAAAATTCAGGTTACAAACAGCGGGGGTTAGGGGGTCGCGAATTTTTTTTCATATTAAGGGGGTCGCGTCATGAAAAAGATTGAAAAACACTGCTTTCAATTATAAATATTTTATCTGTATTTCTCATGGTTTAAATATCCGATTGGATGTAGGCGAATTCGCTTTGTCTTAATAGCAAGCTAGAGTCATAACAAACTAATAGTTTGTTAGTTCACTATTACAACAAAACGTAAACATCCATTCGGGTATTTGAATCTGTGTAGATACATATTCACCCACAGTAAGACTTCAAGAGAGCGCGGGAGTTCCGTCCCACCAAGCCGGCGGAAGCCGCGCGCATAGCATCGGTACTAGACCAGCGTCCATCCGGTCAGACATCAAAGACTTCCCGTCTGGTGAACACAGTTAGCCAGAGTTATCAGTCATCAGTTACCAGAGAGGCCCCAGTATCGCTTCGAAACAACTTGTACATATTTCTTAACTTTTGTAAATAAAGATATTATTAAAGGAAGCTTTGTTTGAGAATTATTTCGCCCGAAATATCCCTCCAGCTCACGCAGATCCTTCAAATCCATGAAAAATAACATAAAATATCTCTAATTAAAAGACTAATGATGAAGGTCAAACCATTGAAACTATAATCTCTAACATATAAATTATATACTAGTAGGTATAAATTTATTTGCATCAAGCCGTAGACAATCTTTTGATTTCTCTTTAAGAAACAACAACTCTGTTACTTTCGGCATAACAAAATCCTTTCAATTGGTCTATCTGTCTGTCTCTTTGTCATCTGGCTAACTCAAAATTGGTGAATATTGGTTAGCCTTCGTCTGGTGAAACGACATGATGTTTACTCTTTTATATTTTTAGGTTTTTTCGTCAAATCCACGAAAACATCTATAACGATTTTTTTAATTTATTTGAATTTGAATTCAGCTGATAATACACTTTTCGGCATCCGTTAAATAAGAATAATACCATTTTATAGCAAACCTGTACCTATCTGCAAGTGTGGATATAATATACATTCAAATAATTTTCTAATTAATATATTAAAGAATAATTAACATATTAAAGAGAATTGTATTTGATCACGTTTTTTTAAGCAAGATATATAATATCACGAGACTACTGCTGGTTGAGACTATTGGAGTCTGATGATGGGCTCACCCCCGAAATATATCGAATTCAAAATCCAATTTTGTTTTATTTCTTTTTTTTAGAAACCTACCTCGCATCTTGCTCAAGTTTTATTACTATTGGAGTTCTGTTGAATCTTAAGTCTGGACCAAGAGAGAATGAAAAAGATGTGATCCATCTAGCTAAGATCCAGCATCATTTCGCGATTAGCTCGCATGACGCTTTTATATCAAACACTGATACTGGATCACCAAATGGATTTGTAATCTGAGATGTTATATATATATTCAATCCCCAGTCAGCGTGCTCGATCTCAGATTACAAATCCATTTGGTGATCCATATCAGTGTTTGACATAAAAGCGGCATGCGGTCTAATCGCGAAATGATGCTGGATCATAGCTAGATGGATCACATCTTTCTCATTCTCTCTTGATCCAGACTTAAGATTCAACAGACTCCATAGCCTCAACCAGCAGTAGTCTTGCGATATATATGTATATCTTGCTTAAAAAAACGCGATCAAAAACAATTCTCTTTAATATGTTGAATTAGAAAATTATTTAAATTCATTATTTCAACACAGAAATATATAAAATCGGATATTATTTTCACTTAATATTTGACAAAAATCACCTGCATTCGATTCGCGATTGAATCAAATACAGGAAACATATGATTAATATAAGTTCGTTGAAGAGCAAACTTTCGACTAGAAGTTGCACGGCAAGATTTTGCTCTAAATCTTTACCTTACGGTTAGCGCCATTTTCACAAAACGTCTTGTATTTTAATTTGCCAAAAATTACATGTTTTTTGATAATTTTATAAAACCCATAGATAAGTCTGTAAGAAAAAATCTTTGTTTGAAAATATTTATTTTCTACACTGATTTTTTATTAATAAGTAATTAATGTTTTAAATATTGGAAAAACTTATTTAAATATTTATTTGTTAATGTGTGTGTGATATCTCGAAAATAAAGATCGCTTTGATTCGGTTTTGGTGAATAAAAACTCGATTTCAAGAGCAGATTAAACTTTGGACTCATTAGCTTTAAAACTTGTATTAAATTGAAAGTTTTTGCCGAGAGTAGCAGAATTTTTATATATTGAAGGAGATAATAAAAAAGTGTGTCTTCATGCTGGAATTATACATTTTTATTTATTTATAACGACACTATAGTTTCGAGGCTTTGCCCTCTTCATCAGTCTATTACAATGTATTCACATAAATTAATTCCTGTGAATTCATTGTAATAGACTGATGAAGAGTAAAGCCCTCGAAAACTATAGTGTCGTTATAAATAAATAAAATTTATAATTCAGCAGAAAACACACTCTTTTATTGTCTCCTTCAATTAAAACTTGTAGGTGAATGATGGTGATAAAAATCAAATCGTTATAAAAGGGTCCTCTTCAACGATTATATATCTAATTAGCTGATAATCGGGACACAATTTGTGTTGATAAGCTTAGCTTTATGCCAAGTTACAGCTCAAATCGATTGATTTTATCCAATGCTAGAAACTTCAATTAAATTGAGGGAGTGCGGTGTTGGTTTATAGTGAAACATCATATATAGATTATAATTAAGAGGAGTTTTTTGTGGCGTTTCACAAAAATGAAACAGTTAAATAAAGTTATTATAAACCTAACTTCAGGCGTTCATAGATTAAAAAATAAAAAAAAATAATATTGAGGTATATAATAAGAAATTAACTTTTTTTTTGATTTTTCATTTCTGACAAACTCCACAAAAAATCCCTTAATTATAAGCTAGAAGCTTCGTTTGCCATGAAAAATGCGGACCTCTCCACATTTTTATGTTTTAATTAATTTAATTATTTTTTGGATTATAAAATAACGTATAATTCACATTTGTAACTAATTATTGCAATAAACACTGCAGCTTAGGGTAAGAAAAAATGACAAAAAATAAAACGACCTAAAATTTGAGGGAAAAATTGCTAACTTTTTTAAGACTCAGGAAAATTTGATGATTTCGCAATTTGTCCTCAGTTTGGGCTAAAAATTTGGAACTTGGTAGAAAGATGTAGCTTAGTCTGGACCAAGAGCTAAATGGATCATATATTTTGTTTTATTTCTTTTTTTGTGAAACCTACCTCGCATCTTGCTCAAGTTTTATTACTATTGGAGTCTCGTTGAATCTTAAGTCTGGACCAAGAGAGAATGAAAAAGATGTGATCCATCTAGCTAAGATCCAGCATCATTTCGCGATTAGCTCGCATGACGCTTTTTATATCAAACACTGATATGGATCACCAAATGGATTTGTAATCTGAGATGTTATATATATATTCAATCCCCAGTCCAGCGTGCTCGATCTCAGATTACAAATCCATTTGGTGATCCATATCAGTGTTTGACATAAAAAGCGGCATGCGGGCTAATCGCGAAATGATGCTGGATCATAGCTAGATGGATCACATCTTTCTCATTCTCTCTTGGTCCAGACTTAAGACTCAGCAGACTCCAATAGCTTCAACCGAAATAGTCTCGCGATATATATCTCGTTTAAAAAGCTCGATCAAAACAATTCTCGTTAATATGTTAATTATTCTTTGATATATTAATGAGAAAATTATAAATTTATTTAACATCATTATTTCAAGTTTGAAATATATAAGTTCAGATATTATTTTCACTTAATATTTGACAAAAATCACCTGCATTCGTTTCGCTATTGAATCAAATGTAGGAAACATACGATTAGAAACGTAGAAAGTTCGTTCCAGGGAAAACAGGCGAGAAATTAGAAAAATATCAAATCGTTTTATGGGAGAGGTCTTAGCTAATGAACTAAAATTTGGCATAAGTTTATATAAATAAGATGCACTTTTGTGATAAAGATTAGCGTATTCTAGCTCAAGCCGTTTACAGACAAAAAATTGTCAAATCACCAAGTCACACTGGACATAGTGAATCTTGAAAATGTTTTAACTTTTCCCTCCAATTGTTATTACATTTAACAATATAGTGTTAAATGCCCTTAAGAAAATTCTTAAACGCACTTGGGATAGTCACTATTGATCGAATGAGTCATCCTTGTCGGAATCTTTTTGACCCTCGCAGTCTCAAATTAGAAACGAAAGCAACATGTGCACAACTTACCCCGAATCCACCACCTTACTTTCTCATTATAAGTTTACAGTATTTTTTTTTTTTTTTTTTATTTATTATTTTTATACCAATAAATAAAATAATATTTTGACGAGAGAAGGTTTAAAAAAAATTACGTACAATTAATTGTTCAAAAAGTTAAAATATCTTGGATTAAATAAAGGGATTAAAACAAGAGAAATAACCCATGTGAATAATTTCTCTAGGGGCCATAACTATGGAGAATTAAATTGAAAGTTTCTTTTTGCCTAGAGTAGCAGAATTTTAAAAATTGAAGGAGACAATAAAAGAGTGTCTTCTGCTGGAAAAATAAATTTTTAATTTATTTATAACGAAACTATTGTCTCGTTATAAATAAATTGAAAATTGTATTGATTCGGTTTTGGAAAAACAAGCGAGAAATTTTTTGTCTGCGAACGGCTTGAGCTAGAATACGCTAATCTTTATCAGAACAGTGCATCTTATTTATATAAACTTGTGCCAAATTTCAGCTCATTAGCTAAGACCTCTCCCATATAAAGATCTGATATTTTTCTAATTTCTCGCCTGTTTTGCCAGAACGAACTTTCTACGTTTCTCTTTTTGAGTATTCATGTCCACTAAATGATAAGCTTAGCTTTATGACAATAGTTTCGTTATAAATAAATTAAAAATTTATTTTCCCAGCAGAAGACATTCTTTTATTGTCTCCTTCAACTATGGAGAAGATAGTATTTCCATAGTAATATCCAGCTCTCGAAATCGAGTATGGCACATTGAATAGAAGAATACTTAAATAAAAATTTGCTAATCTCCATAAATTCTTACACTGTATTTATTGTTTACTATTAATAAAAATAAAAAAAAAATCAATACCCAAAAGATGACAATATATATATTTTAATACCGATTTTTTTTTTTTGATTCTCATCTATTTTTGTTCATTATTTTATAAATTGATAGTCATAAAAAAATCAAGCCTAAATATTAATAATTAAAGGTCAGTAGAAAACTTCAAACATGAAACACTAAAAAATCTTCAAAATTCTTGAGCGACCTTTAAAAATGCAAATTCTGAGCTAAAGTTTTTAGGCGGTTATTTTTATTACATATTGCAAGAATTTCCGTATAGTGAATAAAACATTTTATTTTTTACTTTTTTTGAGATTTTCAAAATTCTGAGCGACCTTTAAGAAATTTGGAGAGGGTTCTTAAAACATGCAATACTAACAAATTTTCATAAAAATATTGAAATAATTCAGAATTGAAGTTAATTATAAGTAGTATTTCAAAGGGAATCTTCAGGGAAATTAAAACGCCTGTCGTCTAGTACGTGTTTATAAGTAGAAAAGAACTTTTCTACGTCCACCTGATGTTACACAGGTGAATACTTAAATTTTGACAATATTACAAGATCATTAATTTCCCTATTTTAATTCACAGTTTCCCCAGTTAAAATTTTACTTTTTCTAGAATATTGTTGCCTGATTTTTGCTTTTTTTATTAATGCTCTGTAAATGAAAATGAGAAGAACAGACGAGGAAGGGTGCTTCTTCTAGACGGGGTGAACCGCGG
Organism: Forficula auricularia; assembly: GCA_024734495.1. Lineage (NCBI taxonomy): Eukaryota > Metazoa > Arthropoda > Insecta > Dermaptera > Forficulidae > Forficula > Forficula auricularia. The sequence continues at coordinate 5,345,483 of JALMQS010000118.1, read as the reverse complement.
GGTGTAATTAGGTGTACACGTCTTTGGAATTATGTGGACTTATTTTGGAATTCATTAGATAATGACCCTTAATCTATTGTCTTCTACTCGGAAATGAAAGTGGAAGTAGAAACGATTGTACACGATATTGGGTCGCAGTTCACCCCTCGGTTCTAGATATCGCCCGCCTCTCTTGATATATTGGTTTTATTACTTCCCCTAGCGTTTTTTCATCATCTCTGAGGAAATTATTTTTCTTCTTTTGAGTTTTAAAAATAATTTTACCGGCACAAAATTATGAAATTTAAAAAAATTCTTTATATTTTAATTTTTTTTAAATAATTTTTGAGAAAATGACTAAAAATGCAAAAATATACAATAAGGTCCAAATACAGTGACGGATCATAGGATAAGCGGAATGAGCGGCTACAGGGGCCCCCGTGCTTGTAAAGGTCCCCAAAAAAGGCCGATTAAGTTAGTCTTTTCTTAAAACATTGTTTTATAATACTTGTATTCAATTTTGTTAATAAGTACCCAAATTTGGATATAATCTTTCATGGTTCAGAATTTTTTTTATTTTTTGTTTAATTGATTTTGAGGCTTTACTTGACTTGATCCACCACTGTCCAAATATCACAACATAAATTGAAAGCTAATGTCTACAGTGTATGTTGGTACTTGGTAGAGATATTTGATCTAAACTTGAATGGGAGAAAAATATGCAATTGCATAGAAATCAAGTGATTATGAAAGGTAAAGATCTGTAAAAATCTAATCTTGCAGATTTTTAATAACCATAGTGAAATATTGGTTTGTATTTGTTATGTAATGCGAATACATTGTTGCCAGAGTGGGAAGTAAGGTGTCCTGGCCGAGCCTTGTCCTTCGTAAGTGCTAAATGGTAGCAGCCACCTGTGACCTGTGGTCCGTGCTGTCCTGGCAGGGCATCACGTGAGTTAGATGACTTCCTGTATCCAACTCCCCGCTGCTCTAGATGTCTAGGTCTAGGTCACTTGGTTCTTTCTTTATCACTGTCACCCAAAATTATTACAAGTAATCCGCCAAATTATTATTATTATTTTAGAAAATTTTTACAACTATAATATATGTTTAAATATAAGTTTTTTGTTTTACTGTTATATAATCTATAATTTTTAATCAAATTTGTATTT